>BLSH010528720.1:397976-414457 GCA_018402905.1 Glandirana rugosa
ATCACAAACGAAGAGAGAAGACTTCACGACGACACCACGTAATTAGTGTAAAGTTCTCGGGCAGTACATGACAAACATTTTCAGAGGAACAATAGGACTCACGGGATAAGAGGTACCAGGTTAGTGGTCGAACGTCGAACATAACGGGTCGGGAGACGGGTCTGGACGACACGGAGACGTCACACATTCCATTCTATCCTCCTCCTTCGTTACTCCCCCACTACAATCACCCCCACGACTCCTGTAATTACCCCCTCCCCGACTCTTGTAATTGCCTCCCCCCGACTCCTGAAATTACCCCCGATACCTGTAATTACTGCCCTCGACTCCTGTAATTACCCCCCTCGACTCCTGTAATTATCTCCCCCCCCCCGACTCCTTAGATTACCCCCCTCGACTCCTGTAATTACCCCCCCGATTTCTGTAATATATATGTTAAAATATTTGTTTTTTTCTGACTGTTAAAACTTTTTTTATGTCCATAGCCCCCATTAAAGTCCTCAGCCCCCCTCCGTTAATGTTCTCAGCCCCTCCCCCATTAATGTCCTCAGCACCCCCACTAACATCACCCCCTCATTGCTTCCTCCTCCTATCTTACCTTACACACTGCAGAGGCACAGCAGGTCTGGGCAGAGGGCTGGGCAATACAAGCTGCAAGCTGGTGATTGGACCATGGAGAATAGGGCACTCAGGATAACAAGGAGACTTTTACAAACAGTACATGACGGGCTCTTGAAATGTGATTAATGCACCACAGCAGCACTTCAGAAGAGAGAAGCAAACACTATAGGAAAAACAAAGCAGAGAAGAAGGCGCTTCTAAGTGCAGTGATAAAACACTTTAATGACAAGGAAGGGTTAAAAACACTTACAAGATGGAAGTGAAGAAGAGGCATAACAATTAACCCATAACGTCTAGCGGGATGCCTCCTGAGAGTAAAGACATCTACAGGTGGAGGTTCCAGCTGACCAATAGAGTAATGCAAGGGGAAGGGGTTTATATGAAAGTCAGGGGCGGAACAAATGAGCAGGGGGGTAAACGGGACTGATAATGACTGCCAGAACATTAGATGGCAGTATGCAATGAATTAAAATACAGTAAAATAAAGTAAAAAACTCACTGCAGTAAAGATAAAGGTACTTTTTTTGCCAGCAATTTTTTTTTTACATTCAGCTGTAGTCGGGGAACCCCAGTGTCAGCTGATGACTCATCGTTAAAGAGGAAGTAAACCCAGATTGTCTTTACTTCCTCTACATACCCCTGTAAAGTAGGGGTATGCATCGCATAGTAGCCCATTATTTGCCACTTACCTGCAAACGAGGCCAGTAACTTCCAACATTGTCCCCTGTGCAGACGGAGTCCATCTTCAGCCCTTCTTCCTTCCGGGGCCACGACTCCGGCGATGTGACTGGCCGGAGTCGTGGGACGTCACTCGCGCACATGCACGCGGGAGCCGCCAGTTACGGCACGGTCTCAGTGCAGAAATGGTACGGAGACAGTTTCTTCACTGCGCATGTGCCGAAATGACGTTGGCACATGAAGAACCCTGCATATCTCCTGAACCATGCAGGTTTGGGAGATATGCAGGGTACCTACAGGTAAGCCTTATTATAGGCTTACCTGTAGGTTAAAGTGATTGTCACGAGTTGATAACCACTTTAAGGATGTTATGGCTGTCTTCCCAGCCCCCTCCTTAGCAACCAGCTATATACAGTGTTTGAAGTTCAGTTCAGTCACATTTTTTTGTACAAAACTGAAAACAGATGTAAAAATTGATATCCGTATCCATTTTTGTTCCGTTTATTTACAAAAAAAAGTGACCGGTCTGAACAAAAAAACAGAACGCCCATAGGGATAACCATGTATAAAAAATTATATATATATATATATATATATAAATATATATAAAAACAATGCAATACAATATGATCATTGCTGTGAGCATTTGAACATGATACATCAGGGACAATGTAAGTGTGGTGGATGAGTTAATATATCCAGAGGGCTGCCCCTGCAGGAGGGTCTCCCTCCTATTTACACCCACACATACACAGGTACGTACACAAAATCCATGGTGCCAATTGGCATAAGTGGGCATGCTTAGGGGCTAGTGCAGATGCAGTGGTATGAAGCCACTTTATAACAACTATAATAGAGTATGAATTTTCAGATCCTCGTTCAAGCATCCGGGGGACAAAACATCCAAAGCGTATATCCAATAGGTCTCCCACTGGCAGAGCTTATGGAATCGTTCTGCCAGAAGGAGGTCCGAGGAGTGACCTCAATGATCCAAACTTTTAAATCTTTGGTGGATTAATGGTGGTGTTCCAAGAAATGTCTGGGTACACTATGATGGCCCTTGCTTTTTGAAATGAAGAGGCGGTGTTCGCCGAATCGCTTGCACAGTGTTCAAATGGTTCTACCCACATAAAGGAGACCACATGGACAGGATAAGCAATAGATAACATATTCGGAGGAACAGGAGTACAATGCCTTAACCACTTCAGCCCCGGAAGGATTTCTCACTTTAGGACCTGAGCACTTTTTGTGATTCGGCACTGCTTCGCTTTAACTGACAATTGCGCAGTCGTGCAACATTGTACCCAAACGATATTTGCACCATTTTTTACCACAAATAGAGCTTTCTTTTGGTGGTATTTGATCACCTCTGTGTCATTTCTGATAACCGCTATAAACAAAAGAAAAGCGACAATTTTGCAAAAAAAAAACACATTTCTTACTTTTTGCTAAAATACAAATCCAAAAAAAAAACATAAAAAAACGGATTTTTTCATCGGTGTTGGCCGATTTATATTCTTCCTCATATTTTTGGTAAAAAAAATCTCAATCGGCGTTTATTGACTGGTGTGCCCAAAAGTTGCCGCGTTTACGAATGATGAGAATTCATTTATGGGGTCTTTTAATTTTTTTTATTTTTTACTAGTAAGGGTGGCGATCTGCGATTTTTATTGGGACTGCGATATTACAGCGGACATGCCAGACCATTTTGACACTTTTTTGGGACCATTGGCATTTATACAGCGATCAATGCTATGAAAATGCATTGATTACTGTGTAAATACCATTGGCAGTGAAGGGGTTAACCTGCAGGGGGCACTCTAGGAGTTAACTGTGTTCCCTCAGTGTGTTCTAACTGTATGGGCGCCGGGATGGCTGGGGGAGGAGATTGATATACAAGGAGCCTGTGATCACATCCCTTCCCCCTCTGTCAGAATGGCGATCCGTGTTTATATACACAGACGTCCGTTCTCTCACAGCGGGGGGAGCCAACGCGAGTAACCAGCGGAGATCAAGTCCACCCTACCCGCTCCCTGGCTCCCCCGGAACACAGTGAGTGTGTGAGCGCCTCCGGTGGGGTCCGCGCATGCTCACAGTGCACGATCTCGCAGCCACCGTCATATGACGGCAGTTTGCAATAACAGACCACCTTGTTGCCATCAAGCTGCGGCAGGCGGTCGGCAAGTGGTCAATGGGGAAGGTTTTGCCCTTGGCATGGAACTCCTTTTGCCCATGTTGGACAAAGCTGCAAGTTTGGCAAAGATGCTTGTGGCATTGGTACATCCCAGTGATAGCCAGAAAAGTGAGTATGGACTGGCCAGGTGGCTTGGGATTATTTTTAAACTTATTGGGGACCAGTTTGCTCTTAATGCTTACTGCCTTTCTGTAGGAAAACTTGGTGTTTATCTGGTAACAGGGACTGGAGATGTTGGTCCTTTCTCAGAAGTGGCCAGTGTTTTCTGACGATGTGTTCCATCTGCCTATGATGGAAGTGAAACTGGGTGACAAAGCGTATTTTGGAGGTATGAGGATCAGTGGAATGATGTGGTTTTGGGACATTGCCCTTGTATAAGTTGCAGGCAGTGTCAATGATGTCTATAGGGTATTCTTTCTCAAGGAATTTGGTTTTAAGGACCTCTCTTTGGGTGTCGTAGTCTGAGGCTCTGGTGCAGTTGTTCTTCAGTCTGCAGAATTGACTCTTTGAATATTTTTTTTGGTCATTGCGGATGGTGGCAGCTGTCATAATAAAGGAATGAGTTCCCACCTGTAAGCTTGGTGTAATTCTTGGCATGAATCTGGCTGTCAATGTGGTACATCTCTAGGTCTAGGAATGCAAGTTTATCCTGGTCAATGACTGAGGTGAAGGAGAGGCCCATTTTGTTGTTGTTGTTGGTGTTGCAGAAGGTGAGGAATTCATTGACTTGTGGGGTACTACCATCCCAGATGATGACAATATCATCTATATATCTTCCATAGTATACTATGTGGGAAGAAAAAGGGATATTGTGCCAGATGTGGTTATGTTCCCAGAAGCCCATAGTAAGGGCCGCATATGAGGGTGCAAAGTTGGCGTCCATGGCTGTTCCAGTTACTTGCAAGAAGAATCCTCCATCAAATAGGAAGTCATTTTGGATGAGACAAAACTATGTTGCTTCCAGAATGATGAAGGCCTGTCTGGGATTGAGCACTGGGTCCTCACATAGAAAGAATTGCAAGGCACATAGACCGACATTATGTGGAATGGAAGTATATAAAGATTGAATGTCCAAGGAGACCCAAATGTAGGAGGGCTCCCATGTGTAGGGAGAGAGAAGTTCCAACAGGTCTCTAATGCATGATTGCTGAGCCTGTGCCAGTGATTGGAGGTATTGGTCAAAATACTGGGAGAACCCACTGGTTATACTGTCCATTGCGGCAACAATGGGTCGACCTGGGGGTTGGTAAGGCTCTTATGCACCTTTGGAAGGTGGTAGAAATAGGGAGAGTGGTGGAATTCCCTGACCAGAAAGGAGGGTTCAAATTCAGTGATGATGTGGTCCATAAGTGCGTTTCTGACTAGGTTTGTTGCCTCTATGGTGAATTGAGGTAGTGAGTCTGTGTGGAGCTTGATGGTTGGTATCTTGTTGGTATCTGACAGCAACCTATGTGCTTCTGAGACATAGTCAACTTTATTTTGTATAACTATGCCTCCTACTTTGTCCGCAGATTTGATGACAAGATCACAGTTGTTGATGAGTGTGTCTAGAGCTTTTTTTCTTAGCGACAGTAAGATTAGTTGTGGTTTTCTTCTTATTGGCAGAGGAACACATGTCTAGGAGATCAGAATAGGCAATTCGGTAGAATGTCTCAATGCATGCTCCCTTGGCTTGGCTAGGGTAAAAAGTGGATTTAGGCTGTAAGCTGGTGTTCTGTACTGGGGGGGGAGGACTCAGGAGATGCTGGGTATACGTAATGTTCTCAATGTCAGAATTTTGAAGAAAGGAGGCATCTGGATTGTTGTCTAAGTACAGCTCCTCTAGTAGCGCTAGACAAGCAGGTTCATTTCCAATGTCACTGGGTGTGGTTACAGGTATGGGACTAGTAAGTGGATCGGATGTTTTGTTCTTGTATTTTGTGGACTGAATGCTATAGAGCCTTTTCAGCTTGAGGTGGTGTGTAAACCTATTCAGATATTTAAAAAGGGGGAATGGGTTAGGTGTGGCAGACTGTGCAAAACTGAAACCATAACTAAGTAGAAATGTCTCTTCAGTTGATAATAAGTATGTGGATAGGTTGAAGATCTTTACTGTAGTCGCTGTTTTCTTCGGTCTGGTTTTGGACTTCCTGCCTTGTGTGCTTTCTAACTTTTTTTTGGCGCGGGGGGCTGTTCACTAAAAAAGAGACAAAGCTGTGTGATTGGGCTCTTGGCCAATGTTAGAGTTAGTGGGCATGGTGTGAGATGATATATTATGGCCAGATCCTGGGGGATTAAGCTGTAAGTCCTTCTTGATGTGGGGGGGTGTTGTGGAGGGGCATGGATAATTTTTTTTCACCGGAGGGTCATGCGATTTGGGTACTGCTTTTACCTTGGTGGTGGTAATTTTATTGTTACAATGCGGGGCGGTAGCCTGATTTTGGTTATTATCGACCTTGGATGTGGGTGCCCTTGTTTTGTGGTGAGGAAGATGATGGGCTCACGAGATAGAGTAGTCTGGTTGCGGTGAGTTTGTAGGGGAAGAAGGGGAGAAGCAAAAGGGTCAATATGTAGAAGTGACGGTATATTATTATGCTTTGATTTCTTCAGTGAGAAGACCTTGTTATTGTTATAATCATCAAGATCACCCCAAAACTTACCGAGTTTGGTCTTAATAAGGGAGTGATTGGGGATTGGTTGCTATGACCGCCTTGCATCATTACATCCAATCACCTGCTTGTTAACTCAGGCAGCCCTCACCCTCCATCCAGAGCCATCTTGCCTCCTGCAGATGGCTCCAAGAAAATGACAGCAATGACGGCTCCTAAGTGGCGGGACTGTGGCCCACCATGATGTCTGGTGTAACAGGGAGGCTGCCCAAGCCCCCTATGGTATAATCTATGTCTTTTCTCTGAATAAAGTTTCCTGTTTCCTTCCTGCAGTGAAGCAGAAAAGCACATGTGGACTTTGCATTGTCTGTTCTGTAGGGTTATATACAGAATCTCTAACATTTTGTAATGAAATTATACAAAAACAGTTTGTTTTAGTCTCAGGCTCTGCATAGGTCCTGATTATAATCTTTTTATATATTCCCTTTCCACAACAGTTGTTCCTCTCGCCCCTTGTTGCTGGTGACTACTGGTGTTAAAACTAAAAGTGTACCATTCGGCTGATTTAAAGTGGTAGTCAGAAAATTAAGTCCTGTTAGATCATTTCAGGTTGGCCCCTTTTGCAAGTATAGCTTTGTAAAATATTAAAAATAAGCGCCTATACTGTTTAAAATCCAATAAAACACGGTCTCAGTCAGCTCTGCACATGCTCAATTTCTCTCTATTTTTAGGCACTGTGCTGAATTTGTAAAGGCTAATCTCCTGACAGTCTAAAGATTTACTGCTGTTCAGGAGCTCTGGGCTTCAGCAAAATGGCAGCTTCCAGCAAGAAGAAACAGGAACAATGCTGGAGACAATTTATAGCACACACTAATTTTGGTAGCATAGTTATTAATGTGGAACGTATGTTCCCTGCTAAGGAACATTATTTTTATCATGCTGTGCTGGGTAAAGTTCCACTTTAAGTCTATCTCATGGCACTCAGCTATTGAAGTTACCAATGCAACATTTGAATTGGCTGCGGTGGTAGCTTTCAGTGGTGATACTGAAGCCACCGTTGGGCAGATAGGAATTCGCTGCAAAAGTGGAGGTGGCAAAACCCCTGGGGACCTTGCCCCCATTGAGAAACCCTGACTTAGAAGAATGGTGTCTAAGAGTTCACATCATGGTCCGCCACTTTTGCCAATAGAATGTAACATGTGTAGCCAGGTGCTGGTGAGTTGTTCCTATTGAATGCTTAGAACTAACACCAACTGAGAGTGACAAGTCTACAGCAGGCCTGCTTATCATCTCTCCCCATCTTCCTCCCCTCCCTCTGTCTCCCATTTGGCAGCACTTCAATTAAAAGAAGCACAGCTGCAAGTGGCTTGTAGTTTGTAGGAGGGTAGTGTTGTTATGTTTGAGCAGTGAAAAGACTATAAGTTCCATGAAGCAACAGGAGGAGGAGCAGGAGCAATAGAGGTTTATAGCGAGCTGCATGGAAATATTTGGGGATGGACGAAGGAGGGAACTGGACCTCCATAACAGTAAGACCAGTGATTTGGGGCATCAGTCAGAGGTACAGCCCGCTTTCCAGCTGCTGCCATTGGGAAGTGGAATACAGCTTTGCTTGCTACATTGCTGCTGTGTGCTGTTAGAGAGAAAATCAATAAGCTGATCTGCCATCACCATTATCTACAGTGCTGTTTTCCAGAAGCTTAACGGGAGACAGTGGAGGGACCCCTACTGCCCCTACAACTAGCGCTGTGTCGCTGGACTGATGAGAAAGTCAATCACCCACTATCTTCTCTGTGTGAAACCAGACTAGAAAATATTCATACTCCCCATAGGTACTCTTACACTCCCCGGAAGTAGTGTAAGATCCAAGATAAACTTGCTTTCTTTTACTGTTTCAAAATGTTACCTACTGCCCTCCCATTTAAGACTACTTTATTACTCTACAGCCCATTTAAGGCCTATCCCTGTAGTCTGCTATACTTTCATTGGATGCAGGTTTAGCAAACATGCGCTTAAGTGCACCAACAACATTAGGCCCAAACGATAGCCAGCAGAAGAACACAACCCAAAGGATTACCCCCCTTCTTTATCTGCCCATACATAATTTATTTGTCCCACCTTTGGCCAATCTGGCCTGTGGGGTTCTCCAGGCAGACTTGGACCTAGCATAGCCGACCCACTGTTTTTGTGGCACTGTAGTGCCATGGGTTTAGATACTGTATATATGTTCTGTCTCCAGTAGCTTATTGCATGTTGGGTGGCTACTGTTTAAAGCGGAGTTCCACTCAGTTAAAAGTCAGCAACTACAAAAAGTGTAGCTGCTGACTTTTAACAATTGGACACTCATCTGTCCCAGGCTCCAGCGATTCAGTCGCCCGAGGGCTTGCTCTTCTCCCACTCCCCTCAGAGGTTCCGGCATCACAAGTGTGGGCACCTGGCGTTGGCTTCAAATTCGGGCATGCACTGTGCATGCGCGAGACACGTCACAGGTCCCAGAAGATCGCTGGGGGGTGAACTTCCTTCCGGAGCCGTGGCTCTAGGAAAGGAAGTGGACCTGGGACCCTGTGAAAACAGGGTCCCCAGCCCCCCCCTTCCCCAAAAAAATTACATTGCAATTGTGGCATGTCAGGGGGTCACCTTCCTTTAAAGCGGAAGTTCCACTTGTGGGTGGAACTCTGCTTTAAACTGACCTGAGAGGTTGGAGAAGAATAGGCCCCTGGTGTTCTCTTTCTCTCTCTCTCTCTCTCTCTCTCTATATATATATATATATATATATATATATATATATATATTGTGATGGTAGGCGAGGCAAGGTGATAGTTGGACACTATGAGTCACCTCGCATACGTTCACTTGGATTGGACTAGAGCAGAGTCCAGCCTGGTTTTCCCCCAGTCACTGTGGCAAGGCTGGTTCCAGACCGGATGTTCAGGTCCCCCAAAGCCCTCTCCAGGTGTGGTATAAATAAACCAGGAAGAGAGCACAGTTTTGCTCTGGCCTGGGACTTGGAAGGATCAATCTGAGAAAGCTAATTTTGGGGTTTGGACTATAAAGAAAAGGTTTGCATTTGTTTATTTTTTTTTGGGTGTTGGGACCAGCCCTACACTGTATAGTGAGGAAATCTCTATTGTTTAGTTTAGCGCCGGGTGGCAAGGATTTGTTTTTTGTTTTTATTTGTTTTGATGTGCAACCTTTTAATAAACCTGGCTGAAAGTCAGATTTTAAGGAAACTGCTGTCTCAATTGTCCTTCTTCCCAGGAAAGGTGATCCCCACAAGAGCTAATCCCTCACACGTGGAGGACTCGGCGGGCAGTTTCCAAACAGATGGAGGAGAAGATGAAGGCCCTGCTACAAGCCACTGCGGCTCAGAGAGAAAACAACCAACAGGTCGCACAGGCCAATGCAGCTCAGTAGGATTTGAATCGCCAGTTTGCGAAGGGCATGCTTGAGTTAAAGAAGGGGTCTGCAGCTCCTGTATCAGTGGATAACGTGGAAGCATACTTAGCCACCTTTGAGAGAGTTGTGCGGGAAGGTTGGCAAAATGGGCGCCATTGACACCAATGGGCGGGACTACTAGCCCCTTTCCTGACAGGAGAACCCCAAAAAGCCTATTTTGACCTGGAACCAAACAAGGCTCAGGATTATGAGACATTAAAAGTGGAGATACTCGCACACCTGGGCATCACCATGGCAGTTCGGGCTGAATGGGTGCATCAGTGGTCCTACCGCATGGACAAACCACCCTGCTTCCAAATGTTTGACCTAGTCCATCTCATGAGGAAGTGATTGCAGCCAGACACCATGCCAGGCCCTCAGATCGTGGAGCATGTGGTCATGGACCGGTATCTGCATGCACTCCTTGCTGCTTTGAGGAAGTGGATGTTAGAGAAATTAAGACTACATATATATATATATATATATATATATATATATATATATATATATACACATATGTAATCATACTAGGGTTACTTGACATTACCTTATGCTGCTTTTAGAGCTCTAGCTAATATAGGCCCAAGAACTTAGCTTTTCAGGTCAAAACACGTTTTCCTAGATTTAGTTTGAAAAGCCGATGTCCTAGGATATGTCACAGTGAACTATCTAAACACATACCATTACCTCCAAAATCAAACATGTCAGTTTATTCTGCCTGCTTACTCTATCTAAGTTAAATAGACCGTTTTTAAAGAAAAGTCAACTATTAACCTGTTGTCTTTTACCAAAATTGTACTTTGATATGGTGTGACATTAAAGCCGTTGTCTACCCATTGATTTGATAGTGTCAAAGAAGAGTTAATATTCCCGGCATGCCAGAAATGCTAGCTGTCTCTTTGATTGTGCTCTCAACCAAACTAGCAAACCATCCAATGGGTGGTGTCATAAAGGATCACATGTGCAGAATCATGGCAGTTGCAGATTAAACAGAGGCTAAGATGTCAGCTTCCTTAGCTGAAAACGATAGGAGAGTATACAACCACTTTAACCTCCCTGGCGGTATGATTATTTCAGATTTTTGGTGCTAAAAGCGGTACCATTATTTTGCATGGTATAATTATATTGTAGGCCTGTAATTCTTAGGAGTAACTCACTTAAATCTGTCCAAACCAGAGTCTAGTAGACATCTCGGGTATGATAAAGTTTGAAACAAGAAATCATAAATTATAATATAATAAATAACTATAAATAATTATCAAAAATAATAATATAATGGTAATAAAATGTATTCAATAATGTAATTAAATCAAAAACACTGAAATTTGCTCATTTGCAGAATTGTCGCTGTCGTTCCTTTCAGTGTCTGATGATACATTTCCCCAAAAATCAGTATCACTCAATTCTGCAAATGATTCTTATTTACTATCGTGTTTTCTAGCTGATCAAAAACCACATTTGAAGTAAATGGACAGTTTTTGGTTGCCATGAACGTTCTCAAGTTTCCAGGCAGAAAGAATGGCATACATAATAATAAAAGTGCATGCAGGACACTGGGCAAACCACTAGGGACAAATGGGATGTGAAATTATTTCATACAGTAATGTAATCCTACAGATTACAGTGTACTGTATGTTTACTGTGTGTTTCACTTTTTGAATTTGCCGCCAGGCTCCACCCCCGTGCGACGCAACGCTCGCAGGGAACGGAGCCTAGCACACAGAGGCATCGGGTGGAGGACACAGCCCGTGGACACAGTGGGGGGACATCGCTGGATCCAGGTGACAAGGTAAATAACCCAGCCTGGATAAAGCGATGCAATCCCGAGTGTGGCTCGGGGTTACTGCTCTTGGTACAGAAAATTCACCCCGAGCTACACTCGGGAATACTGCCAGGGAGGTTAAGCATTATATAATGAGGAATATGCAGACTTATAATTATGCACGCCTCTTGTATGGTTATTAACATGATGTACAAACCTATGTAAATCACTGTAACCAATGAAATTATATGTATACTCCCCACTGAAGAATTATTAATGAATATGTACACCCCTTTTTACCTGCATCAAAGAACGAGGTGAATAATCAATAAACCCGATCAGAATCTGTTGACTACCTGATCTCATGCCTGGCATCTTATTTGAACACCTTCAGTTAAAGATCGAACCTTCTAATAATATCCACTACAGTCTTGGGGAGCCAGCCAGGAGATAGCATACCGCCTTGGGGAACTACAAGTCCCAGCAGGTGAAGACAGGAGAAAACACATTCAGCCAGCAGGTGAGCACTGTTCTTAACCACTTCAGCCCCGGAAGGATTTCCCCCTTTAGGACCAGAGCCCTTTTTGCGATTCGGCACTGCGTCGCTTTAACTGAAAATTGCGCGGTCGTGCCCAAACGAAATTTGCGTCCTTTTTTTCCCACAAATAGAGCTTTCTTTTGGTGATATTTGATCACTGCTGCGTCATTTCTGATCGCCGCTATAAACAAAAGTAGATCGACAATTTTGCAAAAAAACCCAAATTTCTTACTTTTTGCTAAAATACAAATCCAAAAAAAACCATAAAAAAACAAATTTTTTCATCGGTTTTGGCCGATTTATATTCTTCCTCATATTTTTGGTAAAAAAAAATCGCAATCGGCGTTTATTGATTGGTTTGCGCAAAAGTGGTCGCGTTTACGGATGATGAGAATTCATTTCTGGTGTTTTGAGGGTGGGTAAGTTAATGCTATGTGCCTATGAGGAAATGTGTAAGTTGTTGTAAGGAAGAAAGCCTGGAAACAAATGCTCAAACATATGTTGTGAATGATGTGTGTGTGAATTTGGACAGGCTGGATGACAGACTGCCAAGTGAAAGTGGGATCGATACTAACTCTTTGTATAGTGTAATACCTTGTGAACATTGTGTAACTGAATGTGAATCCTGTTTAGAAGAGTATATGGTAATATATAAAATTAGAACTGCCATATGCTAAGTGAAAGTGTGTTTATTTATATAGTAAGTATTATTGTTCGGGAAAAAGAAAGAAATATCTGTGCCTCAAGGTTATAGAGGAAGAATACAGTATTATAGAGTTAGGCAGCCAGTAAAAGTAGTGGTGCTTGGCCGGCCTTTAGGATGGGGAACCTACTTGCCTGGGGCATCAGATGAGTCAGATGAATCAGGATCCTGTGTTAGAAGAGGTTCCCCTAATAGACAAATGACGGCTGCTAACTTTATGAAATTAAAGCATGGGAAAGCATACAGTTGTATGCAAATGTTTAGGAACCCCCTGACAATTTCCATGATTGTCCTTTATAAATATTTGGGCATTTGGATCAGCAATTTCATTTTGATCTATCAAATAACTGAAGGACAGAGTAATATTTCAGTAGTGAAATGAGGTTTATTGGATTAACAGAAAATGTGCAATATGCATCAAAACAAAATTAGACAGGTGCATAAATTTGGGCACCCCAACAGAAAAATCACATCAATTTTTTGTAGAGCCTCCTTTAGCAGAAATAACAGCCTCTAGACACTTCCTATAGCCTGTAATGAGTGTCTGGATTCCAAATGAATGTATTTTGGACCATTCCTCCTTACAAAACATCTCCAGTTCAGTTAGGTTTGATGGTTGCCGAGCATGAACAGCCCACTTCAAATCACCCCACAGATGTTCAATGATATTCAGGTGTGGGTTGGTTGTTCCAGACCATTGTACTTGTTCCTCTGCATAAATGCCTGAATAGATTATGAGCAGTGTTTTGGGTCGTTGTCTTGTTGAAATATCCAGCCCGGGCGGAACTTCAACTTTGTGACTGATTCCTCAACATTATTCTCAAGAATCTGCTGATATTGAGTGAAATCCATGCGACCCTCAACTTTAACCAGATTCCCAGTACCAGCACTGGCCACACAGCCCCACAGCATGATGGAACCTCCACCAAATTTTACTGTGGGTAGCAAGTGTTTTTCTTGGAATGCTGTGTTTTGCCGCCATGCATAACGCCCCTTGTTATGGCAAAATAACTCAATCTTTATCCAAATGTGCGTTTGCATTCCTCAAGCGACTCCCTTTGTGGCGTGTGTGCAGAAAAGACTTCTTTCGCATCACTCTCCCATACAGCTTCTCCCAATGCAAAGTGCGCTGAATTGTTGAACGATGCACAGTGACACCATCTGCAGAAAGTTGATGTTGTAGGTCTTTGGAGGTGGTCTGTGGGCTGTTTTTGACCATTCTCACCATTCTTCACCTTTGCCTCTCCAATATTTTATGTTGCTTGTCACTTCTGGCCTTAACAAGAACTGTGCCTGTGATCCTCCATTTCCTCACTATGTTCCTCACAGTGGACACTGACAGCTTATATCTCTGCAATAACTTTTTGTAGCCTTCCCCTAAACCATAATGTAGAACAATCTTTGTTTTCAGGTAATTTGAGAGTTGTTTTGAAGCCCCCATGTTGCCACTCTTCAGAGGAGAGTCAAAGAGAACAACAACTTGCAATTGGCCACCTTAAATACCTTTTCTCATGATTGGATGCACCTGTCTATGAAGTTCAAGGCTTAATGAGCTGACCAAACCAATTGTGTGTTCCAATTAATCAGTGCTAAGTAGTTAAAGGTATTCAAATCAACAAAATGACAAGGGTGCCCAAATGTATGCACCCGTCTAATTTCATTTTGATGCATATTGCACATTTTCTGTTAATCCAATAAACCTCATTTCACTACTGAAATATTACTGTGTCCGTCAGTTATTTGATAGATCAAAATGAAATTACTGGTCCAAACACCCAAATATTTATAAATGACAATCATGGAAATTGTCAGGGGTTCCTAAACTTTTGCATACAACTGTATAGTAAAGTTCTTTCCAAGTGGGGAAAGTGGACAAAAAGGACAGCTAAACCAGTTAGGAAGGAGGGCACCTTTGATGTACAGTTCTGGGAACAGTTCATTCAAGATTATGGGCCTCAGTTGGTAAGCTGTGGAGACTGGCAAAAGATGCGAGAATGGTTGCAATTAAGTAAGTATATGGCAGGTAATAGGTTAATAGAAAAATTAGACCCAAAAACAGCAACAATCTTCTATACTTGGCCTGATGAAAGTATAATAGATGGCATACCAGATGATGATCATGATGGTGTAAAATCTATTTACACAGTGTTAAAAAGACATAAGCAGGAGAAATTATCTCCAGAATTGGCAACTATAGTGGAATATAAAGGGCGTTCATTGGGCAGCCTACAGTGTGATGATGAGAATAGAAGATTGTACTGTATACACCTTATAGGACAACAAAAAAGGAGTTAGAAAAATTGTTAGCTATAGATGATTACCATCATTGGTAGGGTCCCTTTTCAAAGAAAACCTTTGAGCAGTTAGTAGAATTATGTAGGGAAAGAGAGTTAAATGTCACTGACAGACCTAGCAGAGAGTATCTCATTAGCCAATTGTGGCAGGACCAGGAAGGGATGCTAGGAGGGTGGACAGGGCAAACAACACCCCCAACATGGAAAAAAACACTCCAGAAACTATAACTACTAGAGTTGATTGAACCTCTGGAAGTTCGGGTTCTGCAGGTTCGGCCGAACTTCGGGACAAAGTCCGGGTTCGGGTCCGGACTTGACCCAAACTTTGACCCGGACCCCGAACCCCATTGAAATCAATGGGGACCCGAACTTTTAGGCACAAAAATGGCTGTAACAAAGTCCTAGAAAGTCCTAGAGGTCTGCAAAAGGAAGGAAAATGGGGGTAAGGGTAGGACAAGTGCCCTACAAAGAAATGGGGATAGGGAAATAACGTAAAATAATTTTTAAGCTAAAATCACATAAAAAAACGAGGTTGATGTGGACTTGGAGGTTGAGGAGGCGGTGAAAGTGGCGGTGGAGGAGGTAGCCGACACTGTTTTTTTTTATTTTTGGAATTGTTTTGTTTTTTTTTAAACCAGCAATGTAGATGCACTTTTTAATTTTGTGCAAGAAACAATAATCTGTCCCTTTAAGCAACAGTAGGAACCGCTCCCTATAGAACTAGGAGATGATTTTAGATTCTAAAATCATCTCCAAGTTGTACAGGGAAAGCCTCCAGCTGTTGCTTTAAGGGAAAGATTATTGTTCTAAAATCATCTTCAAAGTGTGTGGGAAAAGCCTATTGCAGGGGCATAGAGCCATATTACTGTTCTAAAATCATCTTCAAAGTGTGTGGGAAAAGCCTATTTCAACCGCATATACCATATTAGTGTTCTAAAATCATCTTCACAGTGTGTGGGAAAAGCCTATTTCAGCCGCACAGAGCCATATTAGTGTTCTAAAATCATCTTCAAAGTGTGTGGAAAAAGCCTGTTTCAGCCGCATAGAGCCATATTAGTGTTCTAAAATCATCTTCACAGTGTGTGGGAAAAGCCTGTTTCAGCCGCATAGAGCCATATTAATGTTCTAAAATCATCTTCAAAGTGTGTGGGAAAAGCCTGTTTCTGCCACAAAGAGCCATATTAGTGTTCTAAAATCATCTTCACAGTGTGTGGGAAAAGCCTGTTTCAGCCACATAGAGCCATATTAGTGTTCTAAAATCATCTTCAAAGTGTGTGGGAAAAGCCTGTTTCAGCCGCATAGAGCCATATTAGTGTTCTTCCAGCCGCATAGAGAGCCATATTAGTGTTCTAAATTTTAGAACACTAATATGGCTCTATGCGCCTGCAATAGGCTTTTCCCACACACTGTGAAAATGATTTTAGAACACTAATATGGCTCTATACACCTGCAATAGGCTTTTCCCACACACTGTAAAGACGATTTTAGAACACTAATATGGCTCTATGCGCCTGCAATAGGCTTTTCCCGCACACCGTGAAGATGATTTTAGAACACTAATATGGCTCTATGCGGCTGAAACAGGCTTTTCCCACACACTGTGAAGATGATTTTAGAACACTAATATGGCCCTATGCGGCTGAAACAGGCTTTTCCCACACACTGTGAAGA
>BLSH010528720.1:424900-439206 GCA_018402905.1 Glandirana rugosa
TTCTTAGTATGTTATTTGTTTGTTTGTTTTTACGTTATTATCTGTTATAATCTCAACTCGCTTGGAGACCTTCAAGCCCAAGACGACCAGGCAGGCTTGAAGCCCTGTTTCAGGCCCAGGCCCAGGTCTGCCTTGGGCTTGCTAGCGTGCCTGTTGCTTGGGGTAACTTTAGTTACCCCTGGGCTTGAAAATACGTGTTTTTACCGACATTGTTTCAGGACCTTTCGGGATCTCCCGACGTTTTCCTTCATTTTACCCCCGTTCCCATCCCGTTCACGGGATGTTTTTTTACCCCTGTCCCTTTATTGACATTTATAAAACGTTGTCCGTGCGATCGTTCGGGTTCCGTCTGGACCCGGACCCGGACTTTGTCCCGAAGTTCGGACGGACCAGCAGAACCCGAACTTCCAGAGGTTCGCTCAACTCTAATATTGTCTATTATTGCATTTTTGTTTGTTTGTTTATTGTATGATTCTTAAAAATCCAATAAAAATTTAATGGAGAAAAAAACAGGCCCTACACAACCCATATGACCCACAAAGCAGTGGAAAGGTGGAAAGACTCAATGGCACTCTTAAAAACAGGATTTCAAAAATTTGAGCTGACACTGGGAAATCGTGGGTGGATTGTTTGCCAATAGCTCTGTATTCTATAAGAATGACACCAAGAAGGCCACATGGTCTATCTCCATATGAGATTCTGTTTGGAGGAAAGCCAAAAATGGGATTTTATTTTCCTCAACTACTACAAGCACTACACTCTGATCTTACTGGTTATGTGCACACATTGCAAAAAGAGTTAGCTAAGGTACATAGTAGAGTATATGATTCATTACCTGATCCTGATTCTGTTACAGATCTACATACACTGAAGCCAGGTGATTGGGTAGTGATAAAAAATCATACCAGGAAGCTTGAGCCCTACTACCAAGGTCCATTCCAAATATTACTGATATCACCCACCAGTGTGAAGCTGGAAAGAAAAAACACTTGGATTATTTTATTTCTCATTTTTTATTTGACAGTACATAGTACACCTGTAAACATTGATTATAAAGAATAACACCCAAATACATTGTGGCAAATGCATGTGACGGTAGCAAAAATAGCAAATCAAACTAATTGTTGGATATGTTCGAGTCCCCCCATAGAAATGTCAACACCTGCACTAATAGCTGTAGTGGTACCCTATGATGTGATTATAAGTGATACAGAACCTAACTCAAATCTCCAAATAACCATGCAAAGTCTTTATAGAGATTGGTGGGACACTGGTATACGCAAGGCAAACATAAGTAGTTGGGATGAAAGAATTTGTGAAAAATTAAGACAACCTATACATATAGTAGGTAGACATGAAACCCCAAAGGTGTGTTATAAATTAAGTGAGAGGGGAGGAAAAAGAGTGGGCACAACAGCATGTTACTCAGGGGTAACTATTGATGTACCTGCCACTTTTAGTGTTGATACTGATGAGAAGCCATTGGTTTGTAAGGGGCAAGTTTGTGGATCTTCTTTAACCAGTCAAAAATATACATCCTTTTTTATTATTGATCAAATAATACAAAACATCCCTCTCGCATGAAAGTGCCGTGCTTGTCACCCCCTTTTCCCTACCATTTCCTTTGTGGTGAGAATGTTTATAAGATGCTCCCCAAGAATGCATCGGGTACATGTACACTGGTCACATTGGTACTAGCTACATATGCAATTAGTGATGAAATACAAACAACTTATAAGGCTCAATTTGAATGGAGAAAGGAAAAAAGAGACATATTTAGTCCCGGGGACATGGCTTGGACTTTTTTCCGAAAATAACAGGATGGGGAGCAATAATGATGACAAGGTTAAATAATCTTTCTAATATAATAGATGAAATGATAGCTGAAATTGTAGAATCAATACATATTCTAAATGAAGAAGTAAGGGAATTACGTAGATTAGCATTACAAGAAAAACTTGCTCTAGACTATTTATTAGCATCAGAAGGAGGGTTTTGTAAATTCATAGTTACCAAATGTTGTGCATGGATATCGGATCAAGAAGATTAAATTGAGGCACAGTTAGAAAAAATAACTGAATTGCAACATAAAGCTAGGAGCATAGCCAATGATGGGTGGAACCCCTTTAAGGGATTAGGAAGTTTTGGTAATTTCATATATTCAATAGGCTCATGGTTACAAAAAGTAGGAGTGTATATAGTGATGATAAAAATATGTGCTTTATTAATCTATCTACTATATAGAATGACAATATGTATAATACACAGAACGGCAGCTCAGAAGAATTACATTATGCTGATGACCCCCCATACAGACTGCCTAATTCTACGAGAGATGCCGTACCACAAGAAAGGGGAACAAGAGCAATTTTAATGATTGTGTTTCATAAAGAAACAGAAGAGGGGGATGTTAGAAAAATTAAGACTATATATATATATATATATATATATATATACATATGTAATCATACTTGGATTGCTTGACATTACTTTAGGCTGCTTTTAGAGCTCTAGCTAATATAGGCCCAAGAACTTAGCTTTTTAGATGAAAACATGTTTTCCTAGATTTTGTTAGAAAAACTGATGTCCTAGGACATGTCACAGTGAACTATCTAAACAAATACCTTACCTCCAAAATTAAACATGTCAGTTTATTCTGCCTGCTTACTCTAGCTAAGTTAAATAGACAGTGTTTAAAGAAAAGTCAACTATTAACCTGTTGCCTTTTACCAAAATTGTACTTTGATATGGTGTGACATTAAGCCTTATATAATGATGACTATGCAGACTTATAATTATGCACACCTCTTGTATGATTATTAACATGATGTACACGCCTATGTAAATCAATGTAACCAATGAAATTATATGTATACTCTCCACTGAAGAATTATTAATGAATATGTACACCCCTTGTTACCTGCATAAAAGAATGAGTTGAATAATCAATAAACCAGATCAGAGTCTGTTGACTACCTGATCTCACGCCTGGCGTCTTACTTGAACACCTTCAGTCAAAGATTGAACCTTCTGATAATATTCAGTACATGGGTCAGCCATGGGGACCCCAAAATGGCTAATCACTTTGTGGACCTAGTGGAAAGGTACACTGCTGCTGAGGACTTATTGAGCCCATCTGAGCCCCACTCCAAGGTACCCAGGGGTGAAAAATTGCCCGAAGGATCCAGTAAGACTGTTCCAGGGGTCAAGGGTGGGGGAAGAAACTACAAGTCTGTGGCCACAGATAATTAGACTATGGGCTCAGGACCTGGAGAATGGCCAAACAGGTCTTGAAGGTCTCTGAGGCCGTTTGGAGGACTGGGTACAGAACATATAAAATGTTATCACTGACATGCATTTGGGCATATTGCTGCTAACTGTTCCCTGAATGATGAACCCATGCAGTGTGATTATGCTATTATGAATAGACGCCTTTCTATTTTTGCACAGGTCGCATATACTGCGTCACATCAGGGTCACATGGAAAAGCAAATGTGTGTCATTTCTGTTGATAGAAAGACAGTCACCGCACTGCTTGACTCTGGTAGTGTTGTGACTTTAGCCAAAAGCAATTGTGCAAGCCCTGCAAAATTACACACTAGCACTATCAGGGTCATTTACATCCATGGGGACACTCAGGACTACCAGACTGTGGTGGTTGAGATTGACAACCCTTGGGGCAGTGTGACACATTCTGTGGGGGGTGGTACCTTCACTGCTTTATGAAACCCTAGTGGGGAAAGGTTATAGGAAGGCACAAGGAGTCTGAAGGACAGAGCTCCCCCTGCTGGGGAAGCACAGGAACTCTCACCAGATCCTTTTTGCCAGATGGAATAGGAGACTGTTGGCAGGACCGTGGAAGGAGGAAACCCTCGTCCTTTTCCTGTAATGGCTGGGCAGCCGCCGGCTGGAAGACAGCTCTCAGCTTGAGGTTAATGAACAGGAGAACATCTCTGACTCTAATAGTGAGAATGGACAGAATGTGACACCTGACTTAGAGGTCAGGAGGAAGGATCTTTGTACAGAGCAATTACAAGATGTCACCCTCATTAGAGCCAGAGAGAATGTTAAGATGATGGCTGGGGAACCTGTGGATCATAATTGGGGAGTGTCTTTTCCCTGCATGACTCTTAAAAACAATTTGCTGTATTAGGTGGTAAAACATGGTGAGGACAAGGTAGAACCCTATCGCAGGATGGTGCTAGACTTGGCCCATGTTCATAATGGGGGGACATCTGGGCATGGAGAAGACCAGAGAAAGAATAACCTAGAGATTCTTCTGGCCCGGGGTGTTTGCCGACATCAGAGAATACCGTGAATCATGCCCTGAGTGGCAAAGTTCTGCACCATCGAGAATTGGCATGGATCTGGTGGGGCCAGTAGTATAATCTGCCCGGGGCCACCAGCACATTAATGGTAATACGGACTGTGCAACACGCTATCCTGAAACCACACTCTTGTGGAATACCTCCGCTAAGACTATGGCCAAGGAGTTGGTCCAGATATTTAGTCGTGTGGGGGTCCCAAAAGAGATCAGGACACCCGTTCATGTCCAGGGTTACTAAGGAACTGCGTGAGTTATACAAAATCTCCCATCTCCGTACCTCTGTCTACCAACCCCAAATGGATGGACTTGTGGAGTGATTTAATAAAACCCTCAAAAGTATGTTTAAAAAGGTGGTCGACAAAGATGGGAGAAATTGAGATTTTTTGCTACCATATCTCATGTTTGCCATACCATTCCCCATTTGAGCTCTTGTATGGTAGACATCCCAGAGGACTGCCAGATGTCGCAAAAGAGACGTGGGAAGGAGAGGCCACCCCATATAGAAGCATCATATAGCATAGCTCCTTGATGCAGGATGATCGAATCGCAGCTGTCCTGCCCCTTGCACGGGAGCATATGGATCAAGCCCAGGAAGCCCCAGAGGAGGGTTTATAATCGGGGTGCCAAGACCCGGACTTTGAACCCCGGGGATAGAGTACTGGTGCTAGTCCCCACTGTTGAAAGTAAATTCCTTGCAAAGTGGCAGGGTCCCTTCAAGATTTTGGAAAGAGTAGAGGAGGTAAACTACAAAGTTTACCAGCAAGGGAAGAGGAAACTGGAGCAAATTTATCATGTTAATCACTTAAAACCATGGAAGGACAGAGAGACTTTACTGACCGTGCCCCCTCCTCAAAAGGACAGGGTACCAGTGACACCTGACGTCCCCAAACCGAAGTCCTTGTCCGTAGCACAACAAAAAGACTTAAAAGAGTTTGTGAGTAAAAATAAAGACTTTTTCTCCCCTTTACCTTGGCTGACCTCAGTGATCCAGCATGGTTACGGAACCAGGTGTTCGCATAAATGTAAAGCCGTATAGAATCCCTGAGGCTAGGCGGTAGGCAGTGGCGAAAGAAATCAAAACCATGTTAGAGTTGGACATGATAGAGGAGTCCCAGAGTGACTGGTCGAGCCCCATAGTGTTGATGCTGAAGCCCGATGGCACTATCAGGTTCTGTAATGACTTTAGGAATTTGAATAGCGTGTCCAAGTTTGATGCATACCCAATGCCTCGGGTTGACGAACTGGTTGGGAGGTGCCCAGTACATAACAACCCTAGACCTAACTAATTGGCAGATACCCCTAACAGAGTCAGCAAAAGGAGAAGACTGCCTTTTCTACCCCTAAAGGGTTGTTTCAGTACAAGTGAATGTCATTTAGCTTACATGTGCCCCTGCATCATTCCAGAGAATGATGGATAAAACACTAAGACCACATCGCCCCTATGCAGCAGCCTATTTTGATGATGTTATCATCCATGGCCCCGATGTGAGTGTCATTTGCCCCAGGTACAAGCTGTAGTGGATGCCCTTCGGAGAGCGAGATATGTGCCATAGAATTAGAGGAGGCCAAATACCTTGGCCACATTATTGGTCGTGGACTAGTTAAGCCACAGACCAATAAAACTAAGAAGCAAGTGTGCGTGCCTTCCTGGGGATCACGGGTACTACAGGCGGTTCATATCCGACTTTGCCACCATTGCCGTCCCTCAGATTTGACGAAAGGTAGAGGGTCGGTCATGATGAAGTAGAATCCTGAGGCCGAAAACGCATTCCAGAGGTTGGAGCAAGCCCTTTATGCACAACCGGTGCTTGTGACCCCCGATTTCTCAAGGGAGTTTGTCGTGCAGACCGATGCCTCAGATGTGGGACTAGGTGCTGTACTTTCCCAGGTCAGAGACGGTGAGGAGCACCCGGCTGTCTACCTAAGCAGAAAACTGAACCGGCATGAGAGATAAATAGTGCTTAGCTATCAAATGGGCCTTAGACGCCCTGAAGTATTATCTTTTGGAGAGACAGTTCAGGCTAGTCACCGACCATGCCCCCCTGAAGTGGATGTGTGACAACAGGGAAAAGAATAGTCGGGTGACAAGGTGGTTTTTGGCTTTACAGTGGAGCATAGGGCGGGAAAGCTCCAAAATAATGCAGATGCTCTTTCCCAGGTCCACTGTATGGTTGGGACAGTTGCTCAACCCCAGGGGCTTGATCAGATGGGGGATATGTGATGTGAGGCAAGGTGATAGATGGATGCTGAGGGGTTAATTTACTAAAGCTGGAGAGTGCAAAATCTGGTGCAGCTCTGCAAAGAAACCAATCAGCTACCAGGTTTTATTGTCAAAGCTTAACTGAACAAGCTAAAATTAGAAGCTGATTGGTTACTATGCTCAGCTGCACCAGATTCTGCGTGCACCAGTTATAGTAAATCTACCCCTATGTGTCGCGTCGCATACATTCAATTGGATTTGGCTAGTGTCCAGCCCGGGTTTTCCCCAGCCACCGTGGCAGGGCTGGTTCCGGACTGGATGTTCTGGTCCACCAAAGCCCTCTCCAGGTATGGTTTAAACAAACCAGGAAGAGAGCACAGTTTTGCTCTGGCCTGGAACTTAGAAGGATCAATCTGAGAGAGCTAATTTTGGTGTTTGGACTATAAAGAAAAGGTTTGCATTTGCTTATGTTTTTATGAGTGTCGGGGACAAGCCCTACACTGTATAGTGAGGGAATCTCTATCTTTTAGTTTAGCGCCAGGCGGAAAGGGTTGTTTTCTGTTTTTATTTGTTTTGATGTGCAACCTTTTAAATAAACCTAGCTGGAAGCCAGATTTTAAGGAAACTGCTGTTTTGACTGCCCTTCTTCCCAGGAAAGGTGATCCCCACAAGAGCTAATCCCTCACAATATATATATATATATATATACACATAGTCCAAAAGAGAGAGCAGCACTTACTGGTCTTGGCGGAACACCAAAATAAAATCTTCACGGTGCGTTCACCTCTGAAGATCTGTGATTGCCGCTCTCTCTTTTGGACTATATGTACTACAGGCTTTGCTGTGCACCAGGGCTGAAGAAATGACACTTTGCTACTATGTAAAGTAGTAAGCGTACAGCTTGTATAACTGTGTGAATTTGCTGTCCCCTCAAAATAACTCAACACACAACCATTAATGTCTAAGCCGCTGGCAACAAAAGTGACTACATCCCTACGTGAAAATGTCCAAAGTGGGCCCAATGTGTCAATATTTTGTGTGGCCACCATTATTTTCCAGCACTGCCTTAACCCTCTTGGGGATGGAGTTCACCAGAGCTTCACAGGTTGCCACTGGAGTCTTCTTCCACTTCTCCACAACGACATCACGGACCTGGTGGAGGTTAGAGACCTTGCGCTCCTCCACTTTCCATTTGAGGATGCCCCACAGATGCTCAATAGGGTTTAGGTCTGGAGACATGCTTGGCCAGTCCATCACCTTTACCCTCAGCTTCTTTAGCAAGGCAGTGGTCATCTTGGAGGTATGTTGGAATACTTCCTTGGGGCCCAGTCTCCAAAGGGAGGGGATCATGCTCTGCCTCAGTATGTCCTAGTACATGTTCGCATTCATGGTTTCCTCAAGTAGTTTAGACATTAATGGCTGTGTGTTGAGTTATTTTGAGGTGACAGCAAATTTACACTGTTATACAAGCTGTACACTCACTACATTACATTGTAGAAAAGTGTAATTTCTTCAGTGTTGTCACACGAAAAGATATAATAAATTATTTACAAAAATGTGAGGGGTGTACTCACTTTTGTGAGATACTGTATGTATAAGTGGATATGCCTGCTTGATGCACTACCCTAGTTGTTATCTGCAACAGTATATTCTAATTCCTGTTCCCTTTTTGTTATTCATATAACCAGTACTAAATCATAATATACACAAGGTTCATACCATTGGCTGCATTACTGTCTATCCTTCTAGACAACGTTTTTGCTGAAATATTGGGGTATTGCAGGAGAATTCATAGCAAAACTCTGTGTATATTTTTTAAAGGATTTTTAAGCTGAATTTCCTGACCACACAATTCCAACACTTAAGGGAAGATATGGGGCTTATTAAACATGGCATTTAAAAAGTGTGGGAGCGCACCTCTGCAGTGGAAGGCAGAGGGAGTTCCCTGGAAGATGAGATGGCCCCGGTCAGGCGAGATGTTGCTGCTAATAATGTTGTGATACAACGTCACGCCAATAGGATTGATGACATGGAAAATTGCCTGAGGTGAAATAATGTCAGGATACTTGGCCTGCATGAAAGAATTGAAGGGAGGAACATAAATGGCATTTATCGAGCAGTGGTCAATGGACAAATTTGACAAAATTAGCTTTATGCTGTTTTTTGCGGTTGAACGAGCACACCACATACCCTCTCACCCTCCTCCTCCTGGGAAATTTACTAGACCCTTCATTCTTAAACTACTTCATTATAAAGACCGGGATAACATCCTTGCACTCACCCGAACCAGGGGCCCGATAGAGGTAAATGGCTCAAAGATCTCCTTCTACCCGGACTTTTCTGTGGAAGTTCAAAAGCTAAGGGCCCAGTATGATGAGGTTAAATTCTGGTTGAGGGCACTACAAATCCCATATGCAATGATGTACCCAGCCAAACTGAGAGTGGTAGCAAAAGGAGATACCCAATTCTTTGACAGCCCCAAGAGTGCGACTAAATGGCTGCACAGAAATGAGCAGCACCTGGCCAGGTCTCGCTCCCCATCCTGAGCAATTAGAGAGGTCATAAAGTCACATAGGAATGCTGTTAATCTTGAAATCTGCTGAAGGCAGCAAACGCTTTCGGATTACTTGTTTTTATCAGAAGTTCTTACAGTTTTTGCTGACAGTTCTCAGTACTTGTTATCTCATGAGGGCTCTTGGTTCATTTTCCCCCTCATAGATCAACCTGCGGGATTTGCTTATTGTTATTTTCTTTGTTCCAGAGCTCTGGAGTTGAATAATCAATAAACCAGATCAGAGTCTGTTGACTACCTGATCTCACGCCTGGCGTCTTACTTGAACACCTTCAGTCAAAGATTGAACCTTCTGATATATCCAGTACATGGGTCAGCCATGGGGACCCCAAAATGGCTAATCACTTTGTGGACCTAGTGGAAAGGTACACTGCTGCAGAGGACTTATTGAACCCATCTGAGCCCCACTCCAAGGTACCCAGGGGTGAAAAATTGCCCGAAGGATGCAGTAAGACTGTTCCAGGGGTCAAGGGTGGGGGAAGAAACTACAAGTCTGTGGCCACAGATAATGAGACTATGGGCTCAGGACCTGGAGAATGGCCAAACAGGTCAGGAAGGTCTCTGAGGCCGTTTGGAGGACTGGGTACAGAACATATAAAATGTTATCACTGACATGCATTTGGGCATATTGCTGCTAACTGTTCCCTGAATGATGAACCCATGCAGTGTGATTATGCTATTATGAATAGACGCCTTTCTATTTTTGCACAGGTCGCATATACTGCGTCACATCAGGGTCACATGGAAAAGCAAATGTGTGTCATTTCTGCTGATAGAAAGACAGTCACCGCACTGCTTGACTCTGGTAGTGTTGTGACTTTAGCCAAAAGCAATTGTGGAAGCCCTGCAAAATTACACACTAGCACTATCAGGGTCATTTGCATCCATGGGGACACTCAGGACTACCAGACTGTGGTGGTTGAGATTGACAACCCTTGGGGCAGTGTGACACATTCTGTGGGGGGTGGTACCTTCACTGCTTTATGAAACCCTAGTGGGGAGAGACTTTCCCCATTTTTGGAGGTTATAGGAAGGCACAAGGAGTCTGAAGGACAGAGCTCCCCCTGCTGGGGAAGCACAGGAACTCTCACCAGACCCTTTTTGCCAGATGGAAGAGGAGACTGTTGGCAGGACCAAGGAAGGAGGAGACCCTCGTCCTTTTCCTGTAATGGCTGGGCAGCCTCCGGCTGGAAGACAGCTCTCAGCTTGAGGTTAATGAACAGGAGAACATCTCTGACTCTAATAGTGAGAATGGACAGAATGTGACACCTGACTTAGAGGTCAGGAGGAAGGATTTTTGTACAGAGCAATTACGAGATGTCACCCTCATTAGAGCCAAAGAGAATGTTAAGATGATGGATGGGGAACCTGTGGATCATAATTGGGGAGTGTCTTTTCCCTGCATGGCTCTTAAAAACAATTTGCTGTATTAGGTGGTAAAACATGGTGAGGACGAGGTAGAACCCTATCGCAGGATGGTGCTAGACTTGGCCCAGGTTCATAATGGGGGGACATCTGGGCATGGAGAAGACCAGAGAAAGAATAACCTAGAGATTCTTCTGGCCCGGGATGTTTGCCGACATCAGAGAATACTGTGAATCATGCCCTGAGTGGCAAGGTTCTGCACCATCGCCCCATTTTCGCAGTCCGCTTATTCCACTACCTATAATTGAGGGACTGTTTGAGAGAATTGGCATGGATCTGGTGGGGCCAGTAGTATAATCTGCCCGGGGCCACCAGCACATTAATGGTAATACTGGACTGCGCAACACGCTATCCTGAAGTCACACTCTTGTGGAATACCTCCGCTAAGACTATGGCCAAGGAGTTGGTCCAGATATTTAGTCATGTGGGGGTCCCAAAAGAGATCAGGACACCTGTTCATGTCCAGGGTTACTAAGGAACTGCGTGAGTTATACAAAATCTCCCATCTCCGTACCTCTGTCTACCAACCCCAAATGGATGGACTTGTGGAGTGATTTAATAAAACCCTCAAAAGTATGTTTAAAAAGGTGGTCGACAAAGATGGGAGAAATTGAGATTTTTTGCTACCATATCTCATGTTTGCCATACCATTCCCCATTTGAGCTCTTGTATGGTAGACATCCCAGAGGACTGCCAGATGTCGCAAAAGAGACGTGGGAAGGAGAGACCACCCCATATAGAAGCATCATATAGCATAGCTCCTTGATGCAGGATGATCGAATCGCAGCTGTCCTGCCCCTTGTACGGGAGCATATGGATCAAGCCCAGGAAGCCCCAGAGGAGGGTTTATAATCGGGGTGCCAAGACCCGGACTTTGAACCCCGGGGATAGAGTACTGGTGCTAGTCCCCACTGTTGAAAGTAAATTCCTTGCAAAGTGGCAGGGTCCCTTCAAGATTTTGGAAAGAGTAGAGGAGGTAAACTACAAAGTTTACCAGCAAGGGAAGAGGAAACTGGAGCAAATTTATCATGTTAATCACTTAAAACCATGGAAGGACAGAGAGACTTTACTGACCGTGCCCCCTCCTCAAAAGGACAGGGTACCAGTGACACCTGATGTCCCCAAAACGAAGTCCTTGTCCGTAGCACAACAAAAGGACTTGAAAGAGTTTGTGAGTAAAAATAAAGACTTTTTCTCCCCTTTACCTTGGCTGACCTCAGTGATCCAGCATGGTTACGGAACCAGGTGTTCGCATAAATGTAAAGCAGTATAGAATCCCTGAGGCTAGGCGGTAGGCAGTGGCGAAAGAAATCAAAACCATGTTAGAGTTGGACATCATAGAGGAGTCCCAGAGTGACTGGTCGAGCCCCATAGTGTTGATGCTGAAGCCCGATGGCACTATCAGGTTCTGTAATGACTTTAGGAACTTGAATAGCGTGTCCAAGTTTGATGCATACCCAATGCCTCGGGTTGACGAACTGGTTGGGAGGTGCCCAGTACATAACAACCCTAGACCTAACTAATTGGCAGATACCCCTAACAGAGTCAGAAAAAGGAGAAGACTGCCTTTTCTACCCCTAAAGGGTTGTTTCAGTACAAGTGAATGTCATTTAGCTTACATGTGCCCCTGCATCATTCCAGAGAATGATGGATAAAACACTAAGACCACATCGCCCCTACGCAGCAGCCTATTTTGATGATGTTATCATCCATGGCCCCGATGGGAGTGTCATTTGCCCCAGGTACAAGCTGTAGTGGATGCCCTTCGGAGAGCGAGATATGTGCCATAGGATTAGAGGAGGCCAAATACCTTGGCCACATTATTGGTCGTGGACTAGTTAAGCCACAGACCAATAAAACTAAGAAGCAAGTGCGTGCCTTCCTGGGAATCACGGGTATTACAGGCGGTTCATATACGACTTTGTCACCATTGCCGTCCCTCAGATTTGACGAAAGGTAGAGGGTCGGTCATGGTGAAGTAGAATCCTGAGACCGAAAACGCATTCCAGAGGTTGGAGCAAGCCCTTTATGCACAACCGGTGCTTGTGACCCCCGATTTCTCAAGGGAGTTTGTCATGCAGACCGATGCCTCAGATGTGGGACTAGGTGCTGTACTTTCCCAGGTCAGAGACGGTGAGGAGCACCCGGCTGTCTACCTAAGCAGAAAACTGAACAGGCATGAGAGAAATGATGCCATCATCGAAAAAGAGTGCTTAGCTATCAAATGGGCCTTAGACGCCCTGAAGTATTTTCTTTTGGAGAGACAGTTCAGGCTAGTCACCGACCATGCCCCCCTGAAGAGGATGTGTGACAACAGGGAAAAGAATAGTCGGGTGACAAGGTGGTTCTTGGCTTTACAGTGGAGCATAGGGCGGGAAAGCTCCAAAATAATGCAGATGCTCTTTCTCAGGTCCACTGTATGGTTGGGACAGTTGCTCAACCCCAGGGGCTTTATCAGATGGGGGATATGTGATGGTATGTGAGGCAAGGTGATAGATGGACGCTAAGGGGGTTAATTTACTAAAACTGGAGAGTGCAAAATCTGGTGCAGCTCTGCAAAGAAACCAATCAGCTTCCAGGTTTTATTGTCAAAGCTTAACTGAACAAGCTAAAATTAGAAGCTGATTGGTTACTATGCTCAGCTGCACCAGATTCTGCGTGCACCAGTTATAGTAAATCTACCCCTATGTGTCACGTCGCATACATTCAATTGGATTGGACTAGTGTCCAGCCCGGGTTTTCCCCAGCCACCGTGGCAGGGCTGGTTCCGGACTGGATGTTCTGGACCACCAAAGCCCTCTCCAGGTATGGTTTAAACAAACCAGGAAGAGAGCACAGTTTTGCTCTGGCCTGGAACTTAGAAGGATCAATCTGAGAGAGCTAATTTTGGTGTTTGGACTATAAAGAAAAGGTTTGCATTTGCTTATGTTTTTATGAGTGTCGGGGACAAGCCCTACACCGTATAGTGAGGGAATCTCTATCTTTTAGTTTAGCGCCAGGTGGCAAGGGTTTGTTTTCTGTTTTTATTTGTTTTGATGTGCAACCTTTTAAATAAACCTAGCTGGAAGCCAGATTTTAAGGAAACTGCTGTCTCGACTGCCCTTCTTCCCAGGAAAGGTGATCCCCACAAGAGCTAATCCCTCACAATATATATATATATATATATACAGTATATATATATATATATATATATATATATATATACATAGTCCAAAAGAGAGAGCAGCACTTACTGGTCTTGGCGGAACACCAAAATAAAATCTTCACGGTGCGTTCACCTCTCAAGATCTGTGATTGCCGCTCTCTCTTTTGGACTATATGTACTACAGGCTTAGCTGTGCACCAGGACTGAAGAAATGACACTTTGCTACTATGTAAAGTAGTAAGCGTACAGCTTGTATAACAGTGTGAATTTGCTGTCCCCTCAAAATAACTCAACACACAGCCATTAATGTCTAAAACGGTCGCCGAATCTGTAATTACCGACACACAACTCAATAAAACTCCCCTGTCGTTTAAGTGTGACAATATGTTCGACATGCGAATGATGAAATGTATCATCGTTTCACAGTAAAGAAGTCAGGACCACGTGTCGATTCGGACATCATGTATATCAGGTTTTCTCTCTCGCCGTTAGTGTCTAGAACTCTCCACTTGCGTGGCACTTCTAAAATAAAACCACAAGGCGGTTCTGGTCATTCACGACGAGAGAGAAAACCTGATACATATATATATATATATATATATATATATATATATGACATATATATATATATATATAT
>BLSH010528720.1:441799-474473 GCA_018402905.1 Glandirana rugosa
CCCTGTCTAATAACAAGATTTTAGTAGAGGATCAAGATATCCCTCTCCATCCCTCACAGGAGCAGCAGGAACCTCTCCCTATAGAACTAGGAGATGATTTTAGAACAATAATCTGTCCCTCAAAGCAGTAGACTCTACCTAGTGCAGTATCAGATCGTTCTGTAATGCAGGATGAGATGTTATTAGATCTGCAATCTGTCCCTAAAAGCAGGCGTAGTAAACTCTACCTAGTCCAGTATCAGATCGTTCTGTAATGCAGGATGAGATGTTATTAGATCTGCAATCTGTCCCTCAAAGTAGTAGTAGTAGTAATCTCTACCTAGTCCAGAATCAGATCGTTCTGTAATGCAGGATGAGATGTCATTAGATCTGCAATCTGTCCCTCACAGCGCCGGCAGCATCCTCTCCCTACACTAGCCTGAGAGTATGTGACACGCAGCACTACGTGACTCCAGCTTATACAGAGGCTGGGTCACACGATGCCCTGGCCAATCACAGCCATGCCATTACTAGGCATGGCTGTGATGCCTTCTAAGGGCAATCCAATGAAACGCTTGTTGATTGGCTGCCCTGCAGCTATTCAACAGGCGGGATAAAATACAGGAACCCCGAACCCGGACTTTTTTTAAATGTCCGGGTTCGGGTCCGGGTCACGGACACCCCAAGGTTCGATACGGTCCTTATCCAGGATCGACATGGCCTTTGGCACGGACCTAATGCTACCATTCGTCTTGGATGCTGCATATAGGCCTTTCCGATCACTCCCTTATGGTTATTACTCTTCACGCGTCCCATCCTAAAGGTTAGTGTTGGAAGGTCTGTTCCTTCTGGTTGCAAGTACTTTCGCAGGGTGAAGTAATTCAAAGGTACCTTTCAGAATTTTTTCATACAAACAAAGGTTCAGCGTCTCCTCTTATTGTTTGGTATGCCATGAAAGCATATTTACGTGGTATACTGATCAAAGAGATCAGCATGTTTAAAAGGGCTGTAGGAACTGGGAAACATTTCTAGCAGAAGAGGCATGTAGAATGGAGGAGGCCTATTCCCCCCCCCCCTCCACCCAATCTCTCAGGTCTTGGAAAATGCTCAGATTGTGTACAAGCAAAAGTCACTTGAAAAAGCAGAGAGTAAAAAATTGTTTTCCAGTTGTCAATATTTTGCAGACAGCCACATGCTGGCGGTCATTACCAGTTCTCAATCCCCATCCAACTCTATCTCAAATATTTATTCCACCTCAAGAGAAGTCACTCAGGACCCAGAGGATATTTTGGGGGGGGGCATTCCACTTGTTTTATTTTGACCTATATGTTAGTAAGGTTGATTCAGCTGGTACATCCCGACCAGTCGGGTTTTATTCCCACTAGATCGATAGCTAGATCGATAGCTACTAATATTCACAGGTTATTTCTCAATCGACAACTCCCGTCAGACAATATGGGAGCTCTTTCACTAGACGCCACCAAAGCATTTGATAGTGTGAACTGGCCCTATCTCTAGGAAGTATTGCACCGCTTTGGCCTGGGGCCACGGTTTATTGGATGGGTAAAGCTGATGTATTTCAATCCTCAAACTACTATGGTGATCAATGGTTCTCAGCCAGATCCCTTTAGGCTACGCAGAGGGACATGACAGGGGTGCCCCCTTACCCCTCTCCTGTTTGCCCTGATGATTGACTGGCAGCGGCGATTCGCCAATACGTTTCCATAGTGGGTTTCAGAAAGCGGCAGGTAGCATTATATGCGGATGACGCTTTATTATTCTTGGGGGAAGCAGTGTGCTCTTCTCTCATGTCCACTATTAAGCCATTTAAATCCTTTTCATGATTCATTATTAACTGGGACAAATCTGTACTTCTCCCTCTGGATGCCCAATCAGTTGTACTCCCCATAGATGCCCAACAAATAAGGATTGTATCAGCATTCAAAAACCTGTGTGTGTACCTGGGTGTGTGGGTATATCCCAAAGTACAGGATTACCTGCAATGTAACCTGCAACCATTACTGTTTATGCTTACTAACTTAAAAGTAAAACATGGTGTAAACTTCCATTATCTCCGTTAACTCAATACCACAGAAGTGGTTTAATAAGATTGATTCTCTGTTCAGAATATTCATTTGGAAAGGGAAGCAATCAAGGATTTGTTTACTAAGCCTCCAGCTACCCAAGGATGAGGGGGGATTGGCTGCTTGTGTGTTCCTGTGCGACTCATTATCTGATTATCTGTTCCTGTGACCCAGCTTGTCTTGACCCTGCTTTTGATCTCTGCCTGCACTGACCTCGGCTTCCATGAGCACTCTCCTGCCTGCTCCCTTGCACATTTTCTGCCAGCCCATTAACAAACTTTGCCTGTGCCTGACTATTCTTCTGCCTACCCCTTTTGTACTGCACCACCAGCCAGTTGCCACCACACCTGTACCACCATTCTGTCAACTAGCACGAGACTGGAGGAACCTCTTCAGTTGTCACCGGTGACCAGCTCAACCCTCATGCCATCCTCACTCCTGAACCTCCTGTCTGCTCTACCAGGTGTTCACGAGTCAGGGTCGCAAGAGAGGTTACTCCTGCATAACTCAGACTCCACCACCAGGTACGTGACAATCCCTTACCCAAAGACTCTCACAGCTCGATATCATTCATAGAGTCCACTGCGCCCCTCTAACACTGTATAAATGGGCTCGTAGAGACAGCTCAGAATGCCCTAGATGTGCCGACCACGCTGCTGAACACCTACACATGTTTAGAAAATGTCCTAAGCTAGTGCAGTATTGGAATAGGATAATTACTACTATTAATCAAACATTTCAAGTGGTTTTGCATAATAACCCGCTAACATGTATATTATGTTATTTGGATGAGGAAGTATACACACCCCTCGTAAGAACGGATGTATCTAGGCTATTGTTTTTGACTCGCAAAATGGATTGCGCTCATGCATCCCAAATTCGAGGACTTGCGAACTCAAGTAAATTTCTCTCTGCTTAAGGAAAAACAAATATTTACATTTCGGGGAAGTCTGCTTAAGTATGATAAATTATGGGAACCTTGGTTACAGGCTCCAGGCCTGGCCCCAATGGCCTTAGTGTCACTAAGGCTCTTGCAATGTTAAATACAGGTTGGGAGTGTTGTTGGAGTGAGGGATCACAGAGGTATGTGATAGGTAGTGAGGTATGCTAGAAGTAATAGGCAGTAGGTTGGCAAATGGTTTATGTTTCATTCGTCCCCTTGTTTCGGGGGATTTTCTTTTTTTCTCAGCGGTAAACAGTACTTTTTACATTATTATAGTTTTATCAGGATAAAGGCACTTTCTATCCTATGTCTTATATGCTACATGTATCTCTGTGGCTGCTTTAAGGCTTATTTCTAATGATAGCTTTTGATGTGTATAATAATAGGCAAATGACTGTTAAGAACAGAAAAATGTGTGAGTACATGTACTGTTTATGGTACATTTTTTGCTTGTACTTTTTTATTTTATTTATTTTATTTGTTGTTCTAGGTTTGTTTGTATTGTTGTATGAAAAAAGTTAAAACTTTCAATAAAAGTTTTTTGAAAAAAAAAAAATCTTTTACCTTTACAACCATGTTAATAAGATGGCAATTATTTAATGTGAAACAATTTATTTAATGATATACCGTATATACTCGAGTATAAGCCGAGTTTTTTAGCACATTTTTTGTGCTGAAAAAGACCGCCCTCGGCTTATACTCGAGTCAGTGTCTGTGGGTGATCAGTAGATTCACATTAAAACCACTTCAGCCCCGGAAGAATTTCCCACTTTAGGACCAGAGCACTTTTTGCGATTCGGCGCTGCGTCGCTTAAACTGACAATTGCGCGGTCGTGCGACGTTGTACCCAAACAAAATTTGCGTCCTTTTTTTCCCACAAATAGAGCTTTCTTTTGGTGGTATTTGATCACCTCTGCGTCATTTCTGATCGCCGCTATAAACAAAAGAAGAGCGACCATTTTGCAAAAAAACCCAAATTTCTTACTTTTTGCTAAAATTCAAATCCAAAAAAAAAAATATAAAAAAACATTTTTTTTCACAGTTTTTGGCCGATTTATATAATTCCTCATATTTGCGATAAAAAAAATTGCAATCAGCGTTTATTAATTGGTTAGCGCAAAAGTGGCCGCGTTTACGGATGGTGAGAATTCATTTCTGGGGTTTTTATTTATTTATTTTTTTTTTACTAGTAATGGCGGCGATCTGCGATTTTTAGCGGTACTGCGATATTGGGGCGGACATGTCGGAACATTTTGACACTTTTTTGGGACCAATGACATTTATTCAGCGATCAGAAATTTAAATGTCCACTGATTACTGTATAAATGTCATTGGCAATGAAGGGGTTAACCTGCAGGGGGCAGTGAAGGGGTTAATAGTGTTCCCTGGGTGTGTTCTTACTGTGGGGGGGTTGGGCTAACATGGGCATGAGAGATCTAACTGATCCCAGTGACAGGGATCAGTAGATCTCTCATGCCCCACTGACAGGGCGGGGAACCGCCGTGTTTACAACGGCGGTTCCCCGTTCTTTCTCTGTAGCCGCTCATTGCGTCTCGCCGGCGGACATCGGGCCCGCCCGAGCCGCGGGCACACTCCCCAGGAATGCGGCGGGCGCGCGCGCCCCCTGGTGGCCAAATGCGAATCGCCGCTTATTTACGGCGATTCGCGCAGCGCTCCCCCACTGCCGCCGTGAAAACACGGCGCGCGGTGGGGAACCAGTTAAACAGAGCCGTGCTGCTTCTATGAGCCGTTCTGTGCTTTGTAAGTGTGATTAAACACATTGGAATGTAGAGAATGCTGAGAGAGGTGTCAGATTCTCAGCTTGATGTCGGGAGGTGGGGGAGGTGGGCGGGACAAGCTGATGTTAGCTGTTCAGTCCCGCCCACCTCCTGATCTCCGTGAAGAGCTGCAGCTCTCTCTCTGCATTCTTTGCAATCCAATGTGTTTAATCACACTTACACAGCACAGAACGGCTCTTAGAAGCAGCACAGCTCTGTTTAATGTGAATCTACCTTACTCATCCCTTATGTGTTCTGGCTACAGTCTGTGTCCTGGATAAAATCCCTGTGTCCTGGCTACAATACCTGTGTTCTGGCTACAGACTGTGTCCTGGATAAAATCCCTGTGTCCTGGCTACAATACCTGTGTTCTGGCTACAGTCTGTATCCTGGATAAAATCCCTTAGTCCTGGCTACAATACCTGTGTTCTGGCTACAGTCTGTGTCCTGGATAAAATCCCTGTGTCCTGGCTACAATACCTGTGTTCTGGCTACAGTCTGTGTCCTGGATAAAATCCCTGTGTCCTGGCTACAATACCTGTGTTCTGGCTACAATCTGTGTCCTGGATAAAATCCATGTGCCCTGGCTACAATACCTGTGTTCTGGCTACAGTCTCTGTGTCCTGGATAAAATCCCTGTTTCCTGGCTACAATACCTGTGTTCTGGCTACAGTCTCTGTGTCCTGGATAAAATCCCTGTGTCCTGGCTACAATACCTGTGTTCTGGCTACAATCCCTGAGTTCTGGCTCCCTGTCCCTGTGTTCTGGCTACAATTTCTGTGTTCTGGCTCCCTGTCCCTGTCTTCTGGCTACAATTCCTGTGTTCTGGCTGCTGCATTTGCCACCCTAGGCTTATACTCGTGTCAATAACTTTACCCAGTTTTTTGTGGTAAAATTAGGTGCCTCGGCTTATATTCAAGACGGCTTATACTCGAGTATATACGGTAAGTTACTTGTGAATTAAAGTCAATCTCACACCCCCATCCATTCACAAGGGGCCTGGAGTGTTAGGGAATAGCTGCCAGTATGGGGCAGCCAACTTCGCATCCACCTTCATCCAGCTCTCATGAGTAGTCATCAGAGGCCAGACTGTACCCAGGTAGACATACATCCGATTGGTGAACGGTTTTTGGCCCCTCCTCTTGTGCTTTCAACTATGCCTATACCCATCTTAACAATACTTCTCTGCAGGGCTTAAATAACCCAATTAACGCTATTTCCAGTTACAGGGTGGGCCATCACTGGAGATGTTAGGAAAGCCCAACATTTACAGCTGCTTCTTTGGGGGTATTGCTACACATGTTTGTGGTAAGTTCCTAGATGTTCAGACATAATTAGCACTTATGAAAGACTGCCATTAGATCATTAACTGCTTTTCTACCATGGTACATTTTTGAATGATTAAGTGATGGATGGCTTTTTCTCCATTGCCGTTTATAAAAACATTAGAGAAACAAAACACAGATGTCCATTGCATCGTCAATGGCTGTGAACCGAGCAACCATCATTTGGCAGTCCGGATAACAGGCAGTGTACCGAGCCAATCTAAGCAGCACTGTAAAAGGAAGATTTATGAATGAATGGATCATAATCAGCAGCAGAATAATGGCAAGAGTTTTGGTTCAAACCCCCCCCCCCCCCACACACACACACACACACACACACTCCTGGACACCTGAGCTCCTGCCTTTCTCTGTATGTGACCTGTACAGTGACCCCTTAACCTCCTCTTTCTCAATCTGTGTATGACCAATACATTTATGTATCCAGTGTACCATTACCCGGCTTCATGTTTTAACAACCAGAATACTGTGGGCATTTGGGATAGAGAAGTGATCATTTCTTTCCTAAGGATAAAAAAGACACAGACACTTCCAAAGTAATTTTGGACACCTGTCTGTGTTATAGCAAGTCAAGTCATATGTTAATTGCATTGCCTGCCGGTTTCATGTCATGCATACTGTTGGTCTATACTGTGCAAGTAACTTGATAGGCATTCCAATCTTCCACAGTTGCCCAGCTGTGCAGATACCCAATATGCAAAATAGGTGGTTTTCTATTTACTGCCAATATGATTCAATTCAGAGATTAAAATTAGTATTGTGTATTTCTGAAGAAAATGGAACAAACAAACAAGGTGTGAAATGATATAGCAGGAAATGGCATTTCGGAACCAGTTTAATGTTATTTACTTGCTTAAGTTGGCAAGTACCAAGCTTCTTATTCCATGTGAGCTCCAACACCCTGGGTGAATCTCTGATTGACATAAAGTGCAACATCATGATGGTTAATGGTAAGCATTTAAAGATTATTACTTGCCATATTATTTATTATTTCTTAAGTCCTTCTACCTCCATTTTTTAACTAATATATGCATCTCAGATATAAATTAGGCTTCAAAGTTAAAGCATTATTTTTATTATTTCCTCAGTACACACTTATAGATGATCCCAGAAGTAACTAGTGGTGGCAAAGTGGGATAACCTTTATTGTTTTTGTTTTTTTGAAGCCGAAATTGGATCAATATTGTATAACAGACATTTAGCTTTATTTTAATTACAAACCATGTTCAGTTGAACATTTTATTTAGAGAAGGCAATCCATGCTTTGTTTTGAATACTAAAAGATGAGAAGAAATGGCTTTGGAATATAAAGGAAAAATAGATTATAGTGTAAATTTTATGCAATGATAAAATATGAGTTTTTTTTTCTTATGTACAGTGGTCATAGAAGAAGCTAAACAGTTGCTAAGCATTCTGAAAAAAAAAAAAAGATTACCCGAAAACAACTTAATTGACGTAAGTTTTATTTTGCGAGGGGGTTAAGATCAAAGGAATATTTTGCTTTCTTTGATGAATTTGTAAAAGAAAAATAATATTTGGAAGTCAAAGAGAACATATAAAGTATAATTAATGTTAGTTATAAAAATTACTAGAGTGGGGTAAGGAATGACATAGTTGCATATCGTAATTCTAAAGCTAAAACATTTAATGGGTTATTCCCAGTACCATAGATAAGAACAATTCAAACATGTTAATATTATATTCCAAATATTAAAAAATATATAAACAAATATGAGCTTGGTACATGAATTTAGCAGGCAAAATGCAAAGAAAGCATAGGATCCTTTTAGATATGTTTCCCTTGGTCAAAGCCATATGCAGGATAATCACTAAATTAATACACAGTGCATGTATTGGCTGTGGCTGGCAAAAAAATTGTATCAACGCCAATGTTGCTGGCTTTAAAGTTGTCTATGTTTTGTGCTATACAAGGCAAAGGCAGGATTACACTATCAAGAAGTTCTCACCAGGAATTTCGAAGTATACAGCAAAATGATTAACAGCACTGGCCACAAGCTTATTTTAGTCATTTTAAAATAATATTTGCAGTGTTTTAAGGTGCACAATGGCTGTGGGATATTAATCTCACATTCTAGAAAGTGATATGTAAAATATGAGGTTACAAGGTAGAAAAGAGAGAATCTAAAAGAAAGATGTGGTCTGATAGAGAAAGTTTTTGACAGTATGAGATGGGACTGTGGTTCCTCCATAAATGCTACAGTAGACTGCAAGGTTAAAATCAAGAAGCATAAATGTGAATGTGAAGGTAACTTTAGGTAAGCCACAGACGGGTATAGCTTACTGAAACCAAAAAATGTAGTGAAAGTCATAAACAGGGTAGCAAACATGAATGACAGGCTTTCTCTAGCTATGTTATAACAATATCATGAAAAAAAACATCTTCTATAGCTAGGTAATGTCATGCTATAGGTTTTTGGAATATTTTATACTATAGCAGGCTATAGCTTTTGGGGTTATGTAATACCCCTGCAGGCTACGGAATATGCAATAGGAACAGTAAAATGCATTGTAATCAAAGGTGGTGGTCAGAACCCCTGGATTACCATGGGCATACCATGACATGATATGGCTTTATTGGTAGCATAAGCATTTGGGAATGCATTGCAAGCCATGGCTGGATAAAAACGATGGGTTCACAGCTGAAGCACAGTAAAGTACCTACGTTTTAATGCAGGTATGCCTTGGCAGACTTTAGCTGATCTGAACAAGCACAACCAGAAAAATGAACTGTAAGCACTAAAGAATGTCAGTAATATAGCTGGAGCTATAGCTTTTGTTGGAGCTGATATTGGAGCTATAGCTTTCTGCAGCAAACAACTTGGAAATACCATAGGAAGAGCACAATGCTTTTGAAGCTAGTCAGTTGACAGAGCCATAGGTGCAGGGCTTTCTCCAAGTATACCATACTAAGTTGTAACATATTTAAACAAGCACAGAAGTAAAATATATTTTAAGCAAGGATCAAGGCTAGACACATATACAGGTTTTAGTAGAGTCATATCATAACAGGCTATAGTACGCTGCAGCCAAAAGTGTGATAAATCAATCAGGGATAGGATACTGCAATCTAAGCCATTTACAGCATGTATACCTTGCATGCCATGGAATAAGCAACAGGAACTGTAAAATGTATTGTAATCAAAGGTGATGGTCAGAATCACGGGATTACCATGGGTATACCATGACATGATATGGCTTTATTGGTAGGATAGGCATTTGGGAATGCATTGCAAGCCACGGCTGGATAAAAATAATGGGTTCACAGCTGGAGGACAGTAAAGTACCTACGTTTTTAATGTAGGTATGCCATGGCAGGCTTTAGCTAATCTGAACAAGCAGAACCAAAAAATGAACTGTAAGCACTAAAGAATGTCAGTAATATTTCTGGAGCTATAGCTTATATTGGAGCTATAGCTTTCTGCAGCAAACAACTTGGAAATACCATAGGAAGAGCACAATGCTTTTGAACCTAGTCAGATGACAGAGCCATGGGTTCAGGGCTTTCTCCAAGTATACCATATCAAGTTGTAACATATTTAAACAAGCACAGAAGTAAAATACATTTTAAGCAAGGATCAACGTTAGAAACACATATTCAGGTTTTAGTAGAGTCATATCATAACAGGCTATAGTACACTGGAGCCAAAAGTGTGAGAAATCAGTCAGGAATAGGAAACTGCAATCTAAGCAATTTACAGCATGTATACCTTTAAAGGCTATGACTTATCTGATCAAGAATGCATTGTATGGCATATTGGGGTAAAAACATGGGTGCAGGGAATATTGTAGCTTTACGATAGACAGCCATATCTTTAAAGTAAAGTAGCTGTAAAGTAAAATTATAGAACAAAGCACTGTAAGCCACAATATAGACAAAACATTGGTCCAGAGTTGCAGGATATTGTTTTGCCTATGCCAGGTATACCATGAATGCTCAGAAAAATAAGCATACATTGTCAGCAAGAATGGAAGTCAGAAACATACTATTGATGTAAAGCATATTCTCAGGATAACCTTATAAGCTTTAGCATATCGGAGCGCACAGGTGGTACATATGCATTGCAAGCCAGGATATAACAATGTATGCAGAGCTTACTGTAGCTATATTATGCAGGGACTTGTACTGGGCACTATGCCAACACATGAGCCAAATAATAAGATTGCTATAGCAGCATCCTTTATATACACTGTAGCAGGAGCTGGTTGTTATCAGGAATAAAGTAAAGCATTGTAAGCCAAGAATGGGTTAATAAGCCTACATGCAGTACTTATTGTGGGTATACAAAGGTAGGTTATGTTGCTAGAACAGAATAGCAAGGCAAGAAGGGGATAAGAAACATGGGGAATCAGTATAAGGATACAGGACCAGGAGCACAAAAAAACTATTAGCGCAGGGCTTACTGTAGCTATGGTAATGTAAACCATACCCGAAGCAGGAAAGTAAGTGATTTTGAAATCTTGAACCCTAATTAAATTCAGTTGGTCACAAGAAAGGTATTGCCTACATTTTTTCTTTTCTAAAACTACACAAGAGTTTTCCAAACAAAAGGGCAGAATAATGCACATTAGGAAAAAATTGAGATGACATAGGGCATGGTAGGCTATATTTCTTTAAAGCAGATATGTGTTTAAATCAGTGCAGGAACAAAGAGCCACAGGTGAAGGGTTTACTGTACACATACCATGGGATACTATAACATTTTGGAACAAGCATAGGGTTATACTGAAGCCTTAAACCAGACATGGAGGTTAGAAACACAGGCATGCTGTAAAAAAAAAGTTCAGTTTGGAGGGCAGACAACTGGGAGCAGGGTTTAAAAATGTGTATGCTTTAAATGTTATAGCTATTTAAAATAAGCATAGGAATAGTACAATGCACTGTAAACAAGCTTGGTTTTGGTTTGGTTTAAAAAGCTGTGGACTATCACTTACTGAAAGTTAAGAATTGCAAACCAATATTGTGTCGATAAATATACATGCAACACCTATGGAGGGTATACAGTGGTAGATTATTGGTTGCTAGAATAGAATAGAAGGGCAAGAAGGGGATCTGGAACATGAGAAATCAGCATAAGGATAGAAGACCAGGAGCAGAAGAAAAGTTCAGGGCTTAATGTAGCTATAGTAATGTAAACCATGTCCGAAGAAGGAAACAAATTGATTTTGAAAGCTTGTATTTAAATATTTTCAATTAGCACCACAAAAGGTATCACCTACATTTTTACTTTACTATAGCTATGGTATGGCAGGGTACATGAGATTTTACCAAGCACAAGGACAGAATAATGCATTGTAGAAAAAAAAGTGGACATAGGGCATGGTAAGCTATATCAATCTAAAGCAGATATGTGTTAAAATCAATGCAGGAACAGCACAGTAAATGGTAACCGGACAAAAAAAGAATCACAGGTGAAGGGTTTACTGTACATGTATCATGGGATACTATAACTGTAACTAACTGGAATAAGCATAGGGTTATAATGAAGCCTTAAAGTAGGGGTGGAATTTAAAAACAGTGGCTCGTGGCTTTGCTACAGGTATGGTGTAAAAGAATACAGTTTGTTGTACCAACAGCTAGAGAAATTAGATCAGAAATAGTATAGTGTGTTGTAAGCTAGGATAGAGGGTAGAGAACTGAAAATGTGTATGCTTTAAAGGTTATAGCCAATTAAAACAAGCATAGGAATAGCAGAATGCTCTGTAAGCAAGCAGCTTGGTTTAAAAAGTTGTGGGCTATCACTTGCTGAAAGTTAAGCATTGTAAGCCAAGATTGTGTTAATAAGGTATAGCCTAAATGTATATATTTCTGTAGCAATGAAATGGCAGGCTATAGGAGTTTTTAACAAGCACAAGGAAATAATGAATTGTAGGAAAAGGTGGAGGTAACATAGGGCACGGTGCCAATAACTGCCCTAGGGTATGGCAGGCTACATGAGATTTTATCAAGCACAAGGCGAGAATATTACATTTTAGGAAAAAGTGGAGGCAACATAGGGCACTATGCCAACACATGAACTATGGTATGGCTGGCTAAAGGAAATTTTACCAAGGACAAGGATGGAATAATGTATTGTAGGAAAATGGAGGTAACATAAGACATGGTAGGCTATATGACTCTGACATTTGGGAGCACTGCTTAAAATGTGTATGCTTTAAAGGCTATAACTAAGTAGAATAAACATAGGAATAGCAGAATGCACGATAAGCTAGCAACTTGGTTTAAAAAGCTGTGGGCTATCACTTGCTGAAAGTTAAGCATTGTAAGCCAAGATTGTGTTAATAAGGTATAGCCTATCTTTCTGTAGCAATGGCATAGCAGGCTGCAAGAGATTTTACCAAGGACAAAATAATGAATTGTAGGAAAAAGTGGAGGCAACATAGGGCACTATACCAACACATGCGCTATGGTGTGGCTGGCTGAAGGAGATTTTACCAAGCACAATAATGGAATAATGTATTGTAGGAATAAATGGAGATAACACAGGGCATTGTAGGCTATATCGCTCTGACATTTGGGAGCAGGGCTTAAACTGTATATGCTTTAAAGCTTATACTAATTAAAATAAGCATAGGAATGGTAGAATGCACTACAAGCTAGCAGCTTGGTTTAAAAAGCTGTCGGCTATTGCTTGCTGAAATGAACAAATAGTAATTCAGCTTCAGACAAGAACACACCACTAAAAAAAAAAATGGGTGCAGTGCCTACTGTATATATACCATAGCTGCTTAATCAGAAAATTGGGATAGTGAAAGGTAAACCAAAATGGGGTGGGTGTGTGGGTTGATGTATGTAATAGCCAGCTATAATTAAAAATGACAAGCAAACATAGAAAATGTGTTTTAATCTAGAAAAATGCATTGGGGGCTGCAGGTAACATCTTTTTGAAGCATAAAGCCAGGAAAAGGCACTGGCATAGGAAAATGGTAAACCTGTATGGGGACAAACTATGGGTGCAGAGCTTAGTGTAGGCATATAATATTTAGGTTATAGCCTAGTGAAACAACAATAGGAATAGAAAACATACTGTAAGCTAACAGAAGGATTGGGCATGGAATATTGCAGGCATCTCGTAGCAGGTTATACCTTGCTAAGTAAGACAAGCAAACAAATAAGTCAGAATAGAGGTTGAAGTTATAGATTCAGAGCTGCGGGCTATAGAATTTTTTAAGTATACAGATAGAGGTTCAGTTCAGGCTATAGTTAACTGCCCCCAAAAAAAGATAATGTATGGTATGCCAGGATGATGCAAGCATACTATGAAAAATTCAGTCCCAAGCTACCAAAGGTGCTGAAGTGAATGGCAAACCAGCATAGAACTACAAGACAAGCTATAGCTCATTGAAACCTGAATAGTATAGAACTAAACAAAGTTTGCTTTTACTTAACTTCACTGTAGTCCAAAAATCATGAATTAAAAAAATTGAGTATTGGGTCATCACCTGTGATGGTATCTGTGCTCTGAAAGCTATGGTAGTCATGAATCTTGGGATACCACAGCTTTCATTGCCCCTAAAATGCTACGTGTGCACTGTGGACTTTCATTGGCTTAATTCAGAACCAAAAAGCTGTAACAGCATGTTCAGGATCATTTAGCTGCCCCACAACAGGAACTTCAAAATATTGTTTACCTAATTATATTAGTTTATATATATTAGTTTGCAAAAACAAGATGAACATGTGTCAAAATCACAGCATCGGGTATGGGCCACCTGTGCAATCATGCAGTGCATCGTTTTGTGGCTGTAGGGTTGCCCAGATTTCCACTTGTGAAGAGCAGTGTACATTGCTAGCTAAGGACACTTTCACTCTACTGTATAGCTGTCCCACAATTTGGCAAGCTCCTAGGGTGATCTGGTAGCTTGTGTTGTTTCATGGATTGGTCAAACTGTTTTCTGCATTTTTTAGTCCATTAATTTACTTAATAAAACCTATTTTGTTGAGACGTATTCTAATGCAGGGGTATATTTTAGTATGTAATGTTAGATAAAGAACAAGGAGCTTCTTATCCTAAGTAACACTTACTTTGGTAAAGAGAGTGTTGTCAGTAGAAACATGAAAAATAGCTGGATACAGATAAATAGGTGTAAAGTAAGGAAATAATATGTATTGCATGGCTTGAAAAATATGTGTGTAAATAGGGTAACAAGAAGTCTACAGTTTAATATACATAGAGCTGTGAAGTGACACTTAGGTTCAGACCCTTGGGGCCCATTTTTGTGCACGGCGATAATGTGCATTGTGTCATGCTTTAACACATATTGCATTATTTATTTACAAGACACTGCCAATGCACAAATCATATATGCAAAATTTTTTTGAAGCAATGTTACCTTAGTGTGCTGGGGTACAATTCAAAATCAATAGCACTGCAATGTGCTGGTGCATGTAATATGCATTTCAGTGACATGCATGTTACAGAAACAGACCACATCTGAAAAATGTGGCCCCTTCTTGTTCATGTGGCATTTTCTCTCTATTCTATTGAACTTCAGAAAGAAATTTTGGAATTCCATGTGGATTCCAATTGATGAAATATAAATTACAAGTTGAAGAGGGATTGTCTTTACATATTTGAAATAGCAACAAAGTACAATAGAGGTATTCAGGCAAATGTGATATGTATAATTAAGAAGGTAACATACTATAGTACAGTGGTTCTCAACTCCGGTCCTCGGGACCCCCCAACAGGCCAGGTTTGCTGGATAACTGAAATACATCACAGGTGATATCATTTGCTGCTCAGTGATTGCAGTGTTCTAGTCTGCATCTCCCCAAGGTAAAACTTAAAATCTGGCCTGTTGGTGGGTCCCGAGGACCGGAGTTGAGAACCACTGCTATAGTATAATGATGCAGAATTAGTGTATAATATGTTTATAGTAGTCATAATAAGGATTTTTGCACCTTTGACACATTTGTGATAATTAGATCTATGATGCTAGTCTGCTGATTATCTTAGCACTCAGTTATAAGTAAAGTCCTGATATCTGAAAGGGTCTGAGCACTACAACCTTATTCATAGCTGCCTGTGCATGGTCAGCCTTTGGGAAATTAAAGGGAAAAGATATAAAAGAGTTTTAAAGCAAAAATTATGTCTTAAGAGACACATCTTTTCTGAAATACAGCATGATTCCCAAGATAAGGAACTAAAATGTACATATTATTTAAATACAAACTGCAGCAAAATTCTTATTCATACTGATATTTAAGCTTTATACGCTAATGTCATACTGTGGATTACTGAAATAGTTTATTTCGCTTTCTAGGACCTAAACATTCTGGTTTTTACATGTCCTGCATAGATGTAATTCATATTTCCCAACTTTCTAAAGTGATAGAGAGGGATACCTTTTAGCACACGGGGGGGGGGGGGTTATTTACTAAAACTGGAGAGTGCAAAATGTGGTACAGCTCTGCATAAATCATCTTCCAGGTTTTATTGCCAAAGCTTAATTGAACAAGCTGAAGTTAGAAGCTGATTGGCTACCATGCACAGCTTCACAGATTCTGACTGCACCAGTTTTAGTAAATCTACCCCAGTATGTAGGCAAAGGACACGTCCCTGCCATGGTCCTGGTTACACCTACCACAAAAATCTGCAGAAAATGATTGGCTAAACCACACAAGTGCTTGTTTTAACCTCTATTTCCTTTCAGCTTAACACATGTAGTAATATAGAAGTTGGACACAAAGTTTAGTGCAGCATAATACTTTTGGTAGAAAATAGTGCATTTTGTGTCGAGCTGTGCCCATCAGACCAAAATAGAGAGACAGCTGAGGCTGCACGAGGGGCAGTGAGGTTTGGTCTCAAAAGAGGGACAATCCCTCCAAATGAAGGACAGTTGGGAGCAATGTGTAATTACATGCATTGATGTTTCCTGCTCATTTTTCTGCTTTATGCAGCATTGATATTTTCAAAATTCTTTATTTGTGTTCATGCTTAAATCACATTTGTTATTTCCGTAGGTGAACACAAAAATGCACTATTGACTATATTGTGTCAGCAGCCTTTAAACTTTCAGTTTTTCAGTGTTACATTTCTTTCCTTTGCCCTAGTTTTTTCTTTTGTATTAGCTCCTACGATATCCTGAATATTAGCATAGTGGGTTTGAGCTGAAAAAAAAAGGAGCTTGTTCATTTTCAACGTGAATTCTCCAGAGGCCAGCCTAGCATTAACTGTCACTCTTAAAAACTGTCATTTGCTTCTCCTAGAAAACTCTTCTTGCCTGATTGGGGCAAACATCGCCTACTCATAAGAATGAGGACAGCAGACCCATATATATGTAGTGCTGAATACTGGGCATGGTTTAAGGGGGTACAGTGAGAGTCTGAGTGTACACACAGTATATACTGCGCACCTTTGTTGTAGTACCTGTACTGCTACCAGGCTACTTAGTAACATGCAACTGTTGGAAAAACAAACACTTTGGTCAGGAGTATGTAACATGCAGCACAGCATGTGCAGCTGTTAAGAACATATAATAGTGTCCATTACATTGCTAGACAATGGAAGGGAAAAATATGTAGCGGAGTGGGTGGACAGTGGAGAAACAAAAAATGCCCTTCTTTTGGTGGTCAGTGGGACAAAAATGTTAACTAGGAGAAAAATGAAATGCCCCACTGTTGGTGGAAAGAGCGAGAAAAATGTCTGACATTATCAGTCAGTGGGAAAAAATGCCTTGCATCATTAGTCAGTGTGAGAAAACTGCCTGGCATCATTGCTCAGTGGAAAAAAATAGACAGCATTATTGGCCAATGGGAGAAAATTGCCTGACATTATTGGTAAGTGGGAGATGGGAGGTAAAAATGCCATAATATTAGTGGAAGGAAAAGTTGAGCAGCATCAGTGAGAGTAAAATGTTCCCCAGCGTCAGTGGAAGCAAAATGCCTTGAGTTATGATGAGTGGGAGGGAAAAAAAAGTTAGGGGGAGAAAAAAGTAACTTTGGTGTCAGTGGGAGTAAAAAGTAAAACAGTACAGGGACTTTCTGCAATGTAAAATGTACATCTTTCTATTCTCCTACATAAACAGAAATGCTTGGCTCATGTGACCCAAGCATTCCTTTTTATGAGCTATTTTGGTTGAAAGGACATTTGCCAAACCAGATCGTGCATCTCCATCTGATCATCCTGACATGTTTATATTCAGCCCTATGTGTGTTCTTATGTAATATAGAATTAAGGAACACGTCTTTAGCCATATCACAGATAACAAAGTCGCAGATTGTACTGTAATTTTTTTTTTTATTAAACCCACATTCTGACAAAGAAACTCCACCACCTTCTTAGGAATATAAATTCCTGTCTACATCTGTAACATCTTGCATTGAATGTACTTAACTTTCCCTTTATCACAATTGTGCAGAAAGACGTGTTTATTTAATCAATATGTGGAAATGTCAAGAAACAAGGCGGACATCTATATGTTAGTTTTAACACATTTTATGTGTGTGTGTGTGTATATATATATTTGAATTTAAATAAAAGAAAATGTAAAAAGTTCTGTAGTACACTAATGTTCTTATGATGTTATCTAATTCAGGCCTCAGCACTGAAAGAGAAAACAGCAAAATTGTTCCAAATAGATGTTAAAGATCAAAACAGCCTGCAGGAAAATATTAACCCAGTTATAGCCAAGCCCTCTGCTAAAAGCATATAGAGAGACAGTACTGGTATGATAGTTGGCAAAATTATTAGAGTATTCTGAACATCTAGTTTAGTAATTAGCAAATACATTAGGTACATGTAAATTGCATTACAGATTTTTATCAAATTTCACTAATACTTACAAAAATCAGCTCATCTCATTATTAGGTATGAATTCCAAGAAAACCTGCAATGGTAACGATATCCATCTAGCGATGATTGGTACTAACACAAGATTCATACTTTGCATGCCTTTATCTTTTGCAATATCTATAACAAACAAAGGACATGTTTACTGCTTGATAACTATATGAATAATCATATTTTTCTTTTGTAGAGTTGACAAAATTGAGATTTGTTTGCTATATTTCTTTCAGATATGATCTGATAACTAATGCATTCCTTTAATAATCCACAGCTCAGCCAAGTGCTCCATCAGTTTTCCCCATGTTGCCCTGCTGTGACAGCTTTTCCTCAGTATCAGAAGTCACCATTGGGTGCTTGTCTACTGGATTCCTTCCTGCTCCTGTAGATGTTACTTGGAATTCAGGTTCCATAACTACTGGAATTAGAAACCTACCAGGCATACTTAGTAGAAATGGGAACTATCTCTCAACCAGCCTTCTGACTATTTCTACATCTGACTGGAACAGTAACAAATATACATGTAATGTGAATCACCAGGCCACAGGTGTAAAAATCAACAAGGATATACCAGGTAGGAGCAACATAATTTCTTCTACTAGTAATTTTATGAATATTGTAAGGCTATTTAGCCCATGGCCCTTAAAAACATAGCCTATGCATCATTTTATCTGGGATATTATATTCAGGGGGTGGGAAGGCCTGCCTGATCACATGACCATTGTAAATGGCTATCACAGGGGTCATGTGATCAGGAGCCGGTTCCAAGGTCAGAGACCTGAAGCTGCCTTTGCCAGTTTGGTCTGTGCACTCTCAGCACAAAAACCTCTGCCAACTATTGACACATATGTGCGGTGTGGGCGTTAAAGCTCACCCTCTTTGCGGTCATGCCTACGTATTACATTAGTGGCAAGAGATTAGACAGATTTAACAAAGTCACCAAATATTTACTCTGGCTATAGAAATGTGAAGAGAGTATCCTGGAGAAAAGTAGAATGCTGTACCATGTTAGTCACTGATACTAGTAGCAAAAATGGTATTTGACATTAGTAAATGGTATAAATGACATAACAAAAGGGTTGCACATATTATTCAGTGAATGTATTGCTACAGAACTTACCAGAGACTGCAAACATGGAGGTGGTCAAAGGCTATGAACATGCTAGTGGAGATATGACAGAAACTATGGGCATGCTACAGGACATGGCCAGATACTATGCTTCATGCTTCAAGAGATAGTCAGAGACTTCAGACATGCTGCAGGAGATGATCAGAGACTGGGGGCATGCTTCAAGAAACAATCACAGACTAGAGAACGTTTATAGAATTGTTGCGGTAGTAACCATATTTTGCAAATAAGTTTTAATTGGTTAATATTTTATCTGTTTATTTAGAGTGCACTCCTTCTGAACCTATCCCACCCACTGTAGCAGTTATGCAAGGATCTTGCGGTGAAACTGGTTCAGTTGATCTTGTTTGTCTCATCAGTGGATACTCTCCAGAGGACATTAAAATACAATGGCTTTTGAATGGAGCAGTAACTTCTATTTCTCCAACAAATAGCACTCCATACAAGGATAGCGAAGGGAAATTTGAATCTAGAAGTCAAGTTTCTGTTCCCAAAGAGGATTGGAATTCTGGGGACACTTACACTTGCAGGGTGAACCATCCTGCAAGCTCCAGCAAAAAGGAAGATAACATCCGCAAATGTTCAGGTAATAATAGCACACTCTGCTGTAAACACAAACAATTGTCATTGCTGAAAGGGTTTGAAATACAGATGTACTAGTAAAAAGAGAACAAAAAAAGTCAAAAGATCTACATTATCTAAACCCAAGAACAAAAATATAACTTATTAGTGGCTACATTATTTTCCCTTTTTTTGGTTCTTTTCCCCATATTTACACCTGGAGAACCTGACAATAACACACTTCTTGTCTATGGAGGTCAGAATGTTTGTAAAGCTGGCCACAGATGGATCTAAATTTGTTCGGTTAAGTAGGGAGCAGCCAAATTTTGATCCATCTATGGCCATCCTTATTCAAGAGGAGTTGATCTAGTGATTGACTTCTCTCGACAGGGACTGTTGAACCCTTTGTGTTCGATCAGTGCATGTAGCCAATCGACTCCAGCGCTGATCAGTGTATTCTGGCAGCAGAGGAGTCCCTGCAGTCAGAATACAATGACACAACTGGGAGGATTCCTCTTTCCATAGGTGAATCCATTTGTTTTTTTGTTTTGTTTTGATAAGCCTCCTGGCTTATCAAAAAAAAAAGATCCATCTATGGCCAGTTTAAGGACTACAGAATACTTCTCCTTTCCTCCTTAACATAGGGTTATGTATTTGCGGCTCACTGAAAGAACTGTAAATAATGCTAATTTGATTACAGTTCAGCACATACAAGAGTGTATATGAAGGTTTTAGCTTACATCATTTGTGTAAGGACCAACAGTTTTAAATTATCAAACATAAATAACAAAACACATAATAATTCTTATTTAACCACTTCACCTCCAGGAAGAATTTCCCAGTTTAGGACCAGAGCACTTTTTGCGATTCGGCGCTGCATCGCTTTAACTGACAATTGCGCAGTCGTGCGACGTTGTACCCAAACAAAATTTGCGTCCTTTTCTTCCCACAAATAGAGATTTCTTTTGGTGGTATTTGATCCCCTCTGCGTCATTTCTGATTACCGCTATAAACAAAAAAAGACCCAAATTTCTTACTTTTTGCTAAAATTCAAATCCAAAAAAAATAAATATAAAAAGACATTTTTTTTTCACCGGTTTTGGCTGATTTATATTCTTCCTCATATTTGTGATTAATAAAATCGCAATCTGCGTTTATTGATTGGTTTGCGCAAAAATGGCCGCGTTTACGGATGGTGAGAATTCATTTCTGGGGTTTTTATTTTTTAAAAATTTTTTACTAGTAATGGCGGCGATCTACGATTTTTAGCGGTACTGCGATATTGCAGCGGACATGTCGGATATTTTTGACACTTTTTTGGGACCAATTACATTTATTCAGCGATCAGAAATTTAAATGTCCACTGATTACTGTATAAATGTCATTGGCAGTGAAGGGGTTAACCTGCAGGGGGAGATCTAGGGGTTAACTGTGTTCCTTGGGTGTGTTCTTACTGTGGGGGGGTTGGGCTACCATGGGCATGAGAGATCTAACTGATCCCAGTGACAGGGATCAGTAGATCTCCCATGCCTGCACTGTCAGAATGGGGAACCGCTGTGTTTCCCCGTTCTTTGCCTGTGGCCGCTCATCGTGGCTCGCCGGCGGATATCGGGTCCGCCAGAGCCGCGGGCACACTCCTCAGGAGTGCGGCAGGCGCGCGCGCCCCCCTAGCGGCCATTCACAGATCGCCATCTTTTTACGGCGATTCGCGGCCAGCGTCCACACTGCCGCCGTAAATATGCGGTAGGCAGTGTGGAACTGGTTAAAAGACCAAAAGGAAGCTATGTTTTAATAGAAATGTTAAGATTATTTGTTGTATTAAAACTTCAATGTTTGTAATAACAACATATGTAATATTACATGTCCTCCACTCTGTATTACGTAAACAGACCATTGCTTATTGAAAATATATGAAACAGTTAATGGGGGACACTAGTGCCCAATTGCACTTTGAATTAATTGGGATGCTCAGGAGGTGACATTTATAAATGTTATGACTATTAAAATAGCAACCAATAAATTCTTGGTGTCGCTTATGTAACATAGATTTAAAACTGCAAGGTCATCTGACATCTGTCCAAAGAGGAATAATCAGTGTTTACTATATAATGTTTAAAGCTTAATTAAGGACAAACAAGCTTTCATTTAAATATATAGCCACAAAACATATAAATCCACTTTATGTGCAATAAAAGGCTTAACAAACCCAGATATTACCTTGTAAAAGCAGCAGTGACCTCATCACTGTGCTGCAAATAGCCTGTGCAGAGAGTGGGCCAGCAGATCCACCCACTACAAGCTGCCTACAGAAAAATACAGGAGGGGCAGAGATATGACCAGTCTCCCTGCCAAGGAGAAAGAAGCATGGGAAGAGCAGCATTACAGGAAGCTCAGGAAGGCAAAGTTTCATAATGGATTATTGCACAGATCTGGAAGAAATATACAAAAAAATCAGGGTTCAAGTAAGAATATACACAGATCTGGTATTTAGACAATATTTGCTTATCCCAAAGTTCAGTTTTAAGTAATATCCAAAACAGTTAATTGGTGAGTCCTAACAAAGATCGTTATAATAAAATAGTGACCACTTTACTTTTCAAGATCATTTCAGGCCAATGTTTTGTTTACTTTTCTACCAATAAGTATATTATACTAACTTTTGGTTGCTGTTTATATTTCAGAGTCATCCACCTCCTATCCAAAGGTTGTCATTTTGCCACCTTCCCCAAAAGATTTACTGATCACCAAGGAAGCCAAAGTTACCTGTATAGTAGAAAAACTGATGTCTGCAGACACTACGGAATTTAAGTGGAGGCGTGAGGATGGCAAAAGAATTCAGGCTTTCAGAAATGATCCAGAGGAAGGATTTGATGGCACATACACTGTCAAAAGTGTCCTGAAGATTAATGTTGCTGACTGGTATTCCGGAAAACAATTTACCTGTACTGTATCACACAGTGACCTTCCAGCCCCTGTGGAAAAAACAATTACATATAGAGAGGGTAATAATTTATGTATATATATATATATATTTTTATTATGATCATGACTACAAAATCCATTAATAATGTATTTCTATTAGTAAGGTGAATACATTTGAATATATTATAGTTATAAGTTTCAGCTCACAGAAGAAACTCTTCACTCTTTTTCTCATGTTCACCATGGCAGCAGTAACTGCTTTCCTGCCTCTTGCTTACGAAGGTCAATAGCTGATGTCCAGATTACATGCACATCTGAATGAGTCAGATCAGGGACAGCTTCATACAGACCTTTAAATTAAATAAAAAGTGTCTGAAAGCAAATAGCTACTGATATACACCAGCTATGATGCTGTGCTGTGCTAAATAATGAACTTCTTTAAGGAAAAAAATATAAATAAATATATACAGTATATATATATATATATATATATATATATGAATGAAAAAGAAAAAAGCCGCCTTAAGACCTTTATTATTTCACCATATCAATATAATCCAATTGTGAATGCTGTTTTAATGAAACTAGAACAAGTACCCATTTTCCTCACTGGGCTTCTCCCTATGAGCTGTTGCAAACAACCCCTCCCTAAATATATTTAAGGAACACAATAGGCAAAAATTAAACATTTGGGGGGGGGGGGTGGATACATTAGACATGGCTGGATGCTAATGAGCTGAACCAATTATTGACTTAAATGTATATCTGCACAATTCCAATTGTGAGAAGCTTGTGGGTGACAAACCCTTTATTGGATTTAAAAGTCAGTTTCCTGAATAATAATGCAAATATACATTGTATTAATTTTAAGATTTAAATTTAAAAATATATATTTTTTTTATTTCCTACAGAGGACGTAACAGAACCAACAATTTATTGTTTCCCGCCAGCATCAGAGGAACTTGCTTTGTTTGACTTTGTGGGTCTGACCTGTATACTTAAACAATTCAGTCACAAAGATTTGTATGTGCAGTGGAAAAAGAATGGTGTAGTCATAGATGATACTAATTACACAAACACTGAACCCGTGCTGGATGGAGACGGTGAGACCTACGTTATGTACACCACAGCCCTTATTAGTAAATCAGACTGGAACAGAGGAGCAACATTTACCTTATCAGGCGTACTCAAGCAGATAACTACAAAAGAAATTAAGAAAAACAGGGGTAAATGATTCTTGTACTCTATTTTTTTTATATCTGAAGTACTCCCGGTGGCTTACTCTCTTTTTATCCTTTGTTACCATTGAAATTCTACCCACAATCTATCATCATTTTGATGTGTGGAACATCAAGCTTTAGTGCTCTAATGCCATAAAATGAAGCAACTGTTAAGCCAATGCAGTTTTTGCCATTTGGATGACATCCGTCAGAGTCATGTAATTTAAGAACAGATAAGAGGAAATGCTGCCAACATTCAAAAGTAAACCAATGACAAAATCAGCATTGCATTAACACTGTTTATCAATATGTCCAACATGTTCCCTTGTGTATGTAATCTCAACACATTATTAACTTGCATTTATTCTTGCCCTGTTTCTGGTGTGTGGAACACTGGATTTTACTTTGTGTTTGTCATGTCCTGTCATGTGCTTATATCTCAATAAACTCTTGTATAACATTATGTTGCTAAACTCAGTATGTCTGTCTTTACTTATCTGGTGTCCTAATATATCAGCATACACTTAATGCAACAAATAGAGATGCATACATTAATTATTACAGAGATAAAATCAGATAACAGCATAATATATCATTATTATAAATATAAATGTATAAAGTGTCACTACTTGTAAATACTGCAATCAATACTGTTAGGCTGGTCAACTTTCAACAATAAAACGTACCTTAAATATCTATAGTTGACACTCCCTGCTTAGGTACATAAGCGTATACAGCCCTATTAATGTAATCCTTTATTAGATTATATTTTAGAAAAACACAGTTTCATATTCAGAATGTTTGGTTATGTTATAAAAGCCAGACTGTATATGCAGACTTCTCACTATGGACCTAAATGGATGACAAATGAAAGTACCTAAAAGTATGTATCTGAAGTATGAGTAGTTTGTTGGGGGGCACCTTTCCAGTCCATATGGTGGCTTTTTCTGGTGGCTTTCTCTACTTTGCCAACCCAAATTATCGATGAACAGTGGTGTTTGTAGCTTTATTAGTAAATTATAAAATATTAATTTTAATTATATTTCTTATCTAAATTTCACTGTGAACACCATATAGGCTCTTTTTACACTTAACAACTTGTAGCGTCACCTCCATTGCTCATTTGTATCAATGCATTGTGCATCAATTCTCACCAGTATTTTGCCTTTTTTATTCTTAACTATTAAAACAAAGTATAGGGAATAAGCAACACATTTACACTAAATAGTTTCTGATTAGGAACTTGATAAACAAAAATTAATAATAAAATCATTGTCTATTAAAAAGTCCTCCACTGAATATGATACAGGTCAATGCATATAATATAAGCTTATGGTGGATACACAGCAACATCAGAAAGCTACATTTAACTAAAGAATGCAACAAAATGCAATACTAAATTCAGGTATTGGTCACGGCCCTAATTAGTTCCATAAATCTATTTTATCCAAATAATAAGTCATATATCAGATCTATATAACCTAGCTTGTGCACTAACAATCTCCACGCTCTTGATATTTTTGTACAAACTTTAGTGAGGTGCCTTTACTAAAGGAGTAGAGTATAACTAGCTCACTGAAGTTGTATTCATTGCAATCATCCAAACATGTGCAACTGAAATTCCACTTTTGCTAAATTCCTCTGGGTGTTCAAAAAGAACACAAAGAACACAAATTCACTTCTCAAAGTGGTCTTTTAAAGAGCAAAACCCCAATCTGTAACACTGTTAAAGATGTTTACATAAAACAGCTAGATACTTGCAAATAACATGATCATGGTACAGAGTCTGACCCTAAAAAATGTAAAGCTCAAATAGATTTTTCAGTCTGTTTAATGTCATGTATACAATTTTTAATTTTTTTTATGGATTTATTGCACAGTTTCTTACTTGGAGAGCAAGCTGACAATTCTGCTGATAATTATGAGGCAGTAGCTTTACATTGTCAGCCTGCAACACAAGGCTAAAGAAAATTAGGCCGAGTGTAGGGAACGTACAGAAGCTTCATTTTGCAAGGATATCCAATCATATGCACAGAAAATGAAAAACAAAAGTTTTGCTTGCACATGATTGGATGGTAGAAGTCAACTGGGCTTCACCTTGCAAAGTGAACATTCTGTTTGTGTTAGTATATCAAATCCATAGTGCTGTTACTGACAGGATCTCAACCGATGAAAGTAGACAAATTCAGCCAAACATGCTGAGAAATAGATTTGAGATACAATCAATTTAAAATCCCTGCATAATTGGCATACCTCGCAACACCACTATAATATCTGCTTTTGATTGTCAAGTGTGTAGCCCTGTCATGTGTAAAATGTTATGTGTTTGTCTGCTTTTACCTTCTCGTAAAAGCTAAATGCAGGAATGAAATGCATAAAAGAGAACAAAGAACCCAGTGTTCCAGGTTCCTAATTATTTACCTACAGCTAAATTGGTCTGGTTATCATGTGTCTGGGCATCATATAGCCAATCCTATATTATTCATATTTGAACTAATCAGTAAAAACGCTTGATTTTGCTAATAATTGCTGCAGTATTAGGCTGCCAATTAAAAGTACTTTGTGTAACAGTAATCTTATCAATATTCCTTCATGTGACTGTCTAGCTAAATATAGGATTATTGTGCTACAAAGAAAATAGAAATCCTAGATCAATCAGTGTACGCTTTGCATTAATAAGTTACAGTGCTGCTGCTTTAGGAAAACTGGATCACTGTTAGATTTACTGACATTCTTATAAACCTAAAAAATGTCAGGGGATCAAGTAAAGAACAGACCCATTCAACCGCATTAAATGTATATAAATTAATTTAAAGTATAACCATTTAAAATATAACTTTATTATTGCTGTCCCCCCCCCCCCAAAAGGGGTATTCATCCCCTCTATTTGTCCTGTTTATTGTCACCACTTAGAGTGAAGGTGAAAGAAAATGCCACATTTTGGGTGGCACTAGAATAGAAATAGAAGGGAAATCTTACAATGGGGACACTTGTTTACAATCAGGGATTCCCTTACTTTGGAGGGATTTCTCTCCCTTCCTGTTTTGGTTATGAGTCAAGACATGATGGGACATTTCACCAATTGGACAAAGAAGGCAAAAAAACCTTACTGGGGTTATAGCCCCCCCTATACTCTATCCACAGTTTTAAAAAGTTTTCTTTAATTCTACTGTTCTTGTGACTTTGACAATCCCATTACCAGCAGCAGTTCACACTAGCACCATCATGTGTTTTAACTCTCCAACTGTATCTAATAAAGACATGTAAAATATAACTGGAGCATGCGAACCTCCAGTAAATTTTTACCAAGATAAGAGATGGTGCCAGCCTGAACTTTTCACCCTCACATAGCTGTAGGGCAGCATGTAATATCTCATTCCCTTCCTACCGAAAGTAACCTTGTTCTTGGTAATTTTACACCACCTTGTCCCTAATTTGGATACAATGACAAGTTGTTTCTGACCCACCCACCTAATACTGTAATGCCCATAGATTTCCGAGAGAGCGCACTGTTATGTGGATATCCTGTGGATAACATCACCTCCTGGCAACTTTGCATTTCATCCGACATTCTCTTTTAAAGTCTCCCAACCACTTCTACTCGTATTGCACTTGTGAAAGCTCCAGATTTATCTGGTGACCCCTTCTGACCCCTTTCACTGCCATGTTCAAAGGGGCCTAGTGGCCCCCTCCAGAGTTGAAATCAGACCTGAAACGGTGAACAGGGACGCACCGGACCCCTACTGTGTGCAGCCTTAGAAGCATGTAAAATTTATTGGCAGTCCTATATTCATAAAATATATATTTTTTGTTAGCAATAGCACCTGAAAAGCACATATGGAGAATTAACAAGAGCATTATGCATGCACCAGTCTTCTAAACATAAAAAATGGAGCAGCCGCTGCTCCTAACTACCAATGGTAATGCAAGCTCCTATGTTAATTAGGAGCAATCAGCTCTCCATTCTGGCTCTAGAGCTACATGCTCTGATCTCTCTGACTGCCCCTGATCAAAATGGGAGGGAGGAGGAGGGTTACTAACCCTGAAGGCTCTGCTCCTGTAGTTGTCTGCTGACAAATCACATCCTGTACACAGGTCAGACCTGGTGGGGATCTGCGGCAGTTTTCTATATGGAAAACTACCGCATTCCCTCTGTTAATTAGGTTCAGACCTCATGCCAGTTTCTATTTCACTATGAAATAGAAACTAGCGCAGGTGATGCAGATAGACCAGAAACATGTCTATCTGCTTAGTTAATGGTGCACTCCACTCCCAACGGTTTTCTGACACATTATAATGGCACAGGAAGCTTAGCTAATTCTCTGGATAAAATCTACATAAAGTGATCAAAATTCTGACATTGTATTAGTACCTTTTTATCAAGTCTGAGACTTGTAGAGTAATTTTATCATATAATGATTTTACTTCAAGTTTCATCAGCTTAAACTCATGAAATGCTAATTTCAGAATTTTGTGAAATTTTTACTTTAGAAACAATATGATAAAAAGCAATGCAGAATTTTACTGCATGCCTTTTGTCATTTTTTTAAAAACACAAACCAATGAGGTGGTTCTGAAAAGCTTTAATGCTGCTGTATAGGCTTATCGATAGCAGTAGTAGTAGTAGTAGTAGTAGTGGGAGTATTTAGTATCAGAAGTTTACAGATCAGTACTCTGTACAGCACGAAAGTTACTGTTTTTTGCTATTCATTTTAAGCCTGGTACTCAGTTGCAATGAATAGTTTTTTAGTGTGTGGTATTAATGATTTTTTTTACATGCATTTGCATTTAAAAAAATCACTTAATTACTTTAAAAATGAGAAGCAATAATAAAAATCATATTACACATTACTATATGTAAGTGTATCCGCCCACCCGTACAACCTCATCCACACAGGGCATACAATACGTACTTCCATGCATCCCCGCATAGGCAGTCCAGTTGATGTCTATTGGGACACAGTGGGTGCATGGACACAGCTGCTCTGTCCTAATATAAAATCTGTGTGGGTGTAAGCACATATGTGAGCAAGTACATGTCCCTGAACTCACGCTGCATGCATTCTGTGACTCTCACCCACACTCACACAGATGTCATACTGGGACACAGCGGCTGCGTTTGTGCCCCAACAGAACTCAATTTGATTGCCTGCATGGGGATGCACAAAACACCTGCCCATCCCCATGCAGGTAAACACGGCCTTACACAGGTATACATTATTGTACACACTATGTAAACAAGGCCTATAAATTGTCACTCACTAATATTAGTTATTTGTCAGAAGCTGACTTTTAAGAAATAGAGCATGTTAAGGTAAATTCACATAACAGTTATAACGTATGTATAGCCCATACTGCATTGTTTAAAGTTAATGTGACCTGGCACAACACATATCTAAGGTAAGAACAGTGCTGGAGTTCAGGGATAAAACATGTGTTAGCCACTTAAACTAAACACAGGGGAGTCGATGTTCTAAATGCAAAGTGAATAGCCTCTTTGCCTTTAGTAAATCATCCTCTTTCCAAGTTAAGATTAACACATGTCCCCTCCTGCCATCAACTGACAAATGCCAGAATGTCAGTGAGCACATTTTGGCAACTGACAATTATTCAACAGGGGCACATCTTAGGGGCAGGGCTTAATTCAAGGGGCACACTGGAATTGACTAAAATGGGTACTTGCAGATACCACAAGGTGCCTTAACTTCAATACTGTTGTTACCTAAGATCCTATTCCGTGCCAGCTCTTTATAAAACATTTTAGCCAATCATTTATGGAAGCTAAATAATTAATAAAAGATATTATAAACAATCTAGTTAAACATTTTTGTTTTTTGGCATCATCGTGCCATAGTTTACATCTGGGTTAAAAATGTACAGAATCCATTATATAGTGTGTCTAGACAGTGCTTTTCCCTGTGTGACCTTGGGTAATTTACAATTATAGCAAATATTAACCGGTTTCCCCAAATCTTTATCACTTTAGTGATGTACCTTAGCTTGGAGGACAGCAGTGAGGATGACGAAGATAGTCTATGGTCAACAGCTGCTACATTCATCACACTATTTCTGTTAAGTTTCCTCTACAGTGCAACTATCACAATTGTAAAGGTAAAAGAATCTTCATCTTGATGGCTTGACATAACAGGATGGCAATAAATACATTTAAAAATGGGGATGTTTTATTATTGCTTGCAAATAATATGCACAGGCATTTTTTAACGATAATGGCAGAAGATATGTTTGCTATAGGTGTCTTTTTTCTAATGCAATTATTAGAATTTACAAAATTATTACAATTATTAGAATTTACAAAATTAAAATATGAGGTTTTCACCTGCGCTCTTTAGAACCTTTTGAGAACTAATAATTAACTTACATTAAAGTCAAAAAGAAAAAGCGGATGTTTCAGCCCATCAAAGAACCTCGTCAAAGCTTTTGTTGACTAAAACATTGAATTTAACATTGTAAGTTCTGGTAACAAGTATTATACTGAAGAAATTATCATTGTTTTCCATCATTTACTTTAGCACCCATCTTTCAGTGGTCAAATATTATGGAGTTTAACTGTGATATTTGAAACATGGTTGATGAACAGCAATGATGATCTTACCAGCACTAAAACTTGCTTATGTCTAGGCAGGTAAGGCAGTGCTAATTAATAAAGTGACATTTTGCAAAGCTGCAACATGTAGTTAATACATAGGACAAGAAGCCTAAATGCCATAGTAGGAAACTATATATCTAAAATGGATTAAATCTTTGTGCCATAACCTGTGATTGCAGACATCTGCATTAAAACTATAGGTTACCTTAGCTCTCATTCTGCTTCTTGAGGAATTGGGGCATGAAGCAGTTGCATTGGACATTTTGCCTCTGACATGCCCTTTATGCAGGTTTGACACAAGAAGCAAGACAATAAGCACTATTAGTGCATATATTGTGAGGTGGGCACTATGATTTTAAGTAGAAAATGGGGTGTATTGCTGACCCACCTGCAGGCTGGAGACACTGACAATTTATGCATAATTTCCCTCTACGAGTGAAGATATAACTTACTGTTGTTTTTTTCTATAGGTAAAATGGTTCATTTCTCGCATTCTTCAGCTTGATAAGGTTGATGAGCATTTTGTTACAGTACTGGATTCAGTTACTCCATGAAGATGTTGATCTATCAAGGGAACCCTATCCAATAAAGTGTGTTAAATGCATACAGATTTTAAGTGGAGCTGTGTATTAATAAACCTGAAATACTGTATAGTGTATTTATATGTATAGAGCTTGTGTTCTTCCCACTACATGCCATGTACAATAAATTTACAAGATGTATATATTTTTGCACTATATCCATAAAGATATATCGCTGATTTAAAAAAGAGCAAAAGCATATTACTAGTTTCCAGCCATATATCATCACTTTCCATATGGAAGTTGGTATGCAGATTGATTGAATAGAAATGGATGTTAAGGAGAGAATGACTTGGGCTCTCGTGTAAGCAACTGCGTCTTGTAGAGCTCATCCAGGAATCCTGCCTATTGATCCTGCTTCCACAATATTTGTTAAAGGCAAGTACCTTCTCTTGCTGTCTATCACCCTCAGACTTGCTCTGGAAGTTTCATATTCCCACTGCTCTTTCGCTGGTCTGCCATGATGAAGGAACAGGAAGGAACAGGCCGAGTGCTGGCTTCAATCTACTCCAGCAGCACTCTAACAACAACAGAAGCAAGGATGAAGTGGTGCGGCTGGAGAAATATGCTTGCATGCCTAGCACATTAGCTTCTACACGGTGACCACTGACATCCACACAGTACCAGGCATCCTCCCAGACAGGTGGATATACATATGGGTGCTCAGGAGCAACACAGAAGAGCCCACTCTGAACCCCAGGTGACAGATTTGATAGAGACCCCAAACCCACACTACTTTTTCACAATTAACGCATGTAAAATATCTCCATCTAGCTTATCTAACCAATTAAAGGGCATAAAAGAAGAACTATTCTCTGTGCACCATGACCACATCACGAGAAATTAGAATTAGGTTAGGGAAAGCCTGTGTGCTACAAAAACTAAAGTAGACAGCCACGAGAATGGACTGCGACAAAACAGTTTCCTGGGGGTAGAGTAACTTCCCTACCATATCTATAGGTAATGGCTCATTAATGCTCCTGCAACTACTTCACTACAAAGCAGGGAAAAAATATATATAAAGCTAGATAGCACAAGAATGTATTCTTTAATAGGGCTAAAATCCCCATCTTCCCAGATTTCTCAGCAGACAGAGCCAATTACATGGAAGTATAAAGAAGACTGCAACACTTAACAAATCCATATGCCATGCTGCATCCTGCCCATCTCAAGTTGGTGGAGAGTGGAGAATTTAATTTTTTGACACCCCTGCAGCAGCATTCATGTGACTAGATTGTAATGAACTCCACTTAAGGTAACTGTACCCATTAAGTCTCCACCAGCCTAAGTCTGAAATTGCCATTGTGGCATCTTATCTAGAGTTGAGCGAACCTCTGGAAGTTCGGGTTCTGCTGGTCCGTCCGAACTTCGTGACAAAGTCCGGGTCCGGGTCCGGACGGAACCCGAACGATCGCACGGACAACGAGCTTGAAGGTCTCCAAGCGAGTTGAGATCTATTCTACGGTGTTACCGTTAAAGTCTGAATCCGACCACCTCTGAATTACCCATGTCAATGGAATTCACCTCAAGTAATGTTAGATCAGTGTACTTACGACGACGTCCCCACAGTTTTTTAATTTAAGAGGTGAGAGGTGGTTGAACTCTACCCGTCCTACGTCGTACCGTATACCTAAACAATTCACAACGTCAGAAGAAATATGAAGGTACATTAACCGAGACAGACGACTCTTTAGACCCTTCTACCCCTAAAATCGGGATA
>BLSH010528720.1:482615-517608 GCA_018402905.1 Glandirana rugosa
CCTGATGTTGTAAATTAGTTTAAAAATTGTGACGAAATCCCCCAGTCAAACAGGTGGGGAAAAATTGGGCCTTGGGTGCTGGCGGTGCCAAAACACTGTAACCCCTTGCAGTTACTCTTGTTGGACACAGGAAGGGGCCCTGCTTTTTTAAATTAGTTTAAAAATTGTTATGGCATGCCCCTGTAAACCAGATGCAGAAAAATTGGGCCTTGGGTGTTGGTGGTGCCCTAAATACAAAATATTGTTCTAGATTATGGACAGGAGGAATAGGAGCAGTGGCAGTCTTCAAGGGATCCCAGATCCCTAGCAAATTTAATCAGTTGCATCAGCATCAGGGGCTTGGTAGCTGCTGATCCAGGACTGATACATTTTTATAAATGTGAGCCTATCAACCGAGTCTGTGGACAGGCGCACCCTTTGATGGGTTACGAACCCTCTAGCAGCACTGAATGTCCGTTCAGAAAGCACATTCAATGCAGGACAGGCCAGTAGCTCAATTGCATATTGAGCAAGTTCCGGCCAGTGGTCCATTCTCAAGATCCAGTAACTAAGTGGATGCTCAGTTGGAAAGGTCTCCAAGTCTGCTCTTGCCCCTATATATTCCTGCACCATATAATGCAGACGCTGACGATAGTTACTTGAACCTATCAGGCCTGGGCACTGAGGACTGAAAAAATGTTTAAAGGCATGGCTCAGCCAGCCACCTTCTCCACCACTCTGCCCCTGAATGACCCAAGCTTTAGAAACACATTGTCCAGGACCAGCACCAGGACATGGTAACCTCCCAGGGTCTGGAAAGGCGTTGCACAAACTTTTCTTCAAGGTATCCTGAAGCTGTTTCATCCTCTGCACCCTCTGCGCAGGCAGGATGAGTTCTGCAACTTTACCCTTGTAACGTGGATCAAGAAGGGTTGCCAGCCAGTAATGATCCCTCTCCTTGATACCATGAATCCTAGGGTCTTTTCACAGGCTTTTCAGAATCAGAGAGCCCATGCAGCGTAAGTTTAAGGAGGCATGAGTGTCCTCTGGGTCACTGAGGATGACATTATCAGGAACTACCTTCTCCTAGCCATATACAACTCCTTGGGTTTCTGGGGCCTGAAAACCAGGATCCCTTGAAGACTACTGCGTATTATACTCCACATCCATGCTGACACAATCCTCCTCTTCATCCTGCACGTTTGGCGGCTCTGCAGGAATGCTCTCTGCATAAAGGGGGCCTTGAGACGAAAGGAAGTCCTCCTCTTCCTCCCTCTGTTCTGCCTCAAGTGCCCTGTCTATGATTCCACGAAGCCTGTGCTCCAGAAGGAATATTAGTGGGACAGTGTCACTGATGCATGCATTGTCACTGCTCACCATCCTTGTGGCCTCCCCAAATGGTGACAGGACAGTGCATGCATCCTTGATCATTAGCCACTGACATGGCGAAAAAAAAGCCAAGCTCCCCTGAGCCTGTCCTGGTGCCATGCTCACAGAGCTACTCATTGATGGCCCTCTGCTGTGCATGCAGCTGCTGCAGGATTGCAAATGTTGAGTTCCACCTGGTGGGCATGTTACAAATGAGGCGGTTGTTGGGCAGGTTGAATTACCACTGGATGTCAGTCAGCAGGGCACTGGCATTGTATGAACACCGGAAATGTCCACAGACTTTTCTGGCCCGCCTCAGGATATCTGGTAAGCCTGGGTACCTGGCCAAGAAACGCTGCACCACCAAATTCAAGACGTGTGCCAAGCATGGAACATGTGTCAATTGTCCCAGTCGGAGGGCAGAGAGAAGGTTGGTGCCATTGTCGTATACAACCATTCCTGGCTCAAGCTGCCATGGCGTCAACCACCTATGAGCCTGCTCCCGCAGAGCTGAAAGATTCTCTTCCCCAGTATGGCTCCTGTCCCCAAGACAGACTAACTCAAACACCGAATGTGTCACGTACCTGGTGATGGAGTCTGATTGTGCAGAGGGCAACCTCTCTTACGACCCTGGTTCGGGAACCCCTGGTAGAGCAGACAGGAGATTCCGGAGCATAGGGGGGCACGAGGGCTGGTGCGGATGCAGATGGTGTTGTGAGGATCCTGCAGGAGCTTGTGCAGACAGAAGAGTGGTGATGCATGCCGGGTCAGCAACAGGCTGGCTGGTGCGGTACAAGGGAGCAGGCAAATGGGTCGTCAGGTGCAGGCAAGGTCGTTAACAGGCTGGCTGGTGCGGTACAAGGGAGCAGGCAAACAGGTCTTCAGGTGCAGGCAGGGTCTTTAACAGGCAGGCAACTGAGGTACAAGAGGATCAGGCAGAAGCGTGGTCATAAACAGGCAGAGGGTCGGTACAGGCAGAGTTCAATCAAGGCCGGGCAAGCCGGGTCACAGATACACAAAGTCTTTAGCAAACGGGTCACGGGAACACACTGGAACGCTGTAGAATGGACAGCATTTGCCACAGGGTGCACACTGTTCAAATAGGGCTGCCCGGCGCCGCCTCCTCCTGGAGTGCTAGAAAAGCACAACAAACTGCAAGCAAGTCCTCAGCGCGAGGAAAGCACAACAAACTGCAAACAAGTCCTCTTCTAACATTGCCCCCGCCCCAAGAGGCAGCCTCCGGATGCCCAGCCGGGCCCTTAAGTCTGGATGCCTTCTCCAGAATCGTTTGGCAAGCTCTTTAGCATGAATATAGTCTTCGGGCTTCCATGAACTCTCTTTGGGCCCATAGCCTTTCCACTTGACTAGGTACTGGATGGTGTCACCTCTCCTCCTGCAATCCAGAATGGATTCCACCTTCCGCTCAGAGAAGGGGTCGCAGACCTTAGGCTTTAACAACGACACGTGGAAGACCGGGTGGATGCGGAGTGACTCAGGCAGTTCCAGTTCGTTGGCTACCTCGTTGATTTTTCATTTGATGGGGAAGGGCCCAATAAATTTAGGACCAAGTTTCCTGGGTGGACATGCCAATCTTAAGCTGAGGGTGGATAGCCATACCTGATTACCTGGCTCCAGGTTTAGTTCGCCACGCCTTTTCTTGTCATACATTTCCTTATTGTTTGCCTGTGTTCGTGCCATTGTCTCCTGCAGGAGTTTATTATTGGAGGAGAAAAAGTTCAATAAGTCGGACACAGCTGGAACTGGGTTTTCTGGGCAGGCGTTGGACAAGAAGGCGGGATGGTAGCCATAATTGGCAAAGAAGGGTGATTGCTGGGTGGCCGAGTGGACTGAGTTGTTGTACGTGAACTCCGCCAGCGGTAGGAGCGTAACCCAGCCATCCTGGGAGAACGACGAGAAGCAGCGTAAGTACTGTTCTAGAGTGTGGTTGGTACGCTCCGTCTGGCCGTTCGTTTGGGGGTGATATGCTGAGGACAGGGATAGGCTGATCTTCAGGGACTTGCACAAAGACCTCCAGAACCTGGACGTGAATTGCACGCACGATCGAACACCACATCCCTTGGAATTCCGTGTAACCGGACAATCTCCTTAATGAATATTTTGGCCGTCTCTGCAGCGGAAGGTGTGGCCTTTCATAGGCAGGAAGTGGGCCATCTTGGAGAGTCTATCCACTACCACAAAGATAGTCGAGCAGCCTGCGGAAGGGGGTAACTCCACAATGAAATCCATGGATATGTGGCTCCAGGGCCTCTCCGGGATAGGTAAAGGTTTAAGAAGGCCCCATGCCCGAGTCTTACTCCCCTTACACCGGCTGCAGGTAGTGCATGATCCCACATAAGCCTTACAGTCCTCTCCCACTCAGGGCCACCAGAACGTGCACTGCACTAGTTCCAAGGTCTTGCGTGTCCCGAAGGGCCCAGCGAGGCGGTGGTCATGGCAGAGGTTCAAAATTGCTGTTCGTAGGTGCTCCGGCACGAAGATCTTGGTACCCTGCCAGAACAATCCATCCTTGAGCTGCAGAGATGTTCCCGGGAGGGGGTCTGACCCCAGGGAAGCTTGCCGGATCCGTGACAGCACATCTTACTGTAACAATAGGAAGTTTCCTGGAGACAGTATGGTGTCAGGAGATGTTGGAACTTCCGGTACGTTGAACATGCGTGACAGGGAGTAAGGTTTAGTGTTCTTCAACCCGGGCCTGTAAGTAATATGAAAGGTAAATCGGGCGAAGAATAGCGCGCATCTGGCTTGGTGGGGCTTCAGTCTCTTCGCAATTCTCAGGTATTCCAGGTTACAGTGGTCCGTATAGATGAGAATCGGGTGCGCTGCCCCCTCTAGGAGATACCGCCATTCCTCCAGAGCGGCTTTAATAGCAAGGAGCTCACGGTCCCCCACATCATAGTTCCATTCAGCGGGGGACAGTTTGCGTGAGAAAAACGCCACTGGGTGTAGCAGTGCCTTTGTACCTTGCCTTTGAGAAAGAATAGCCCCGACTGCCACTTCGGATGCATCAACTTCCAGAACATAGGGCAGAGTGGGGTCCGGGTGCTTCAGGATGGGTGCAGATGTGAACAGTCCTTTGAGTTTTTCAAAGGCTGTTTGTGCCTCAGGAGTCCAACGGAATGGGATACCCTGCTTGGTGGGATGTGTGATGGGGGAGATGATGGAGGAAAATCCCCGGATAAACTTCCTATACAAGTTTGCAAACCCTATGAATCTCTGGGTTCCTTTTCTATCGACCGGAGCAGGCCAGTCCAGGATGGCAGCAACCTTTTGAGGGTCCATCCTGATGCCTCTGACTGAGATAATAAGTTCAAGGAACTGGATGCTTGCCTGCTCGAATTCACATTTCTCCGGTTTAGCATAGAGGCCATGTTGGCGGAGGCGACCCAGTACCTGTTTGACATGGGCACGGTGGAGCTCCAGAGAAGGTGAGAAAATCAAAATATCATCGACGTATGCGATGACAAAGAGGTCAAGGAAGTCCCTGAATATGTAATTTATGAAATGCTGAAAGGTAGCTGGGGCATTACATAAATCGAATGGCATCACCAAGTACTCGAAGTACTTGTACGAAAGGCTGTCTTCCATTCATCGCCTCCTCCGATCCGCACCAGTTTGTAAGCTCCCCGGAGGTCTGATTTAGTGAACACGGTGGCGGTCCCTAGGCGCTGAAACAATTCTGGGACAAGTGGAAGCGGGTAGCGGTTCTTCACCGTGACTTTATTGAGCTCCCTGTAATCAATACATGGGCGCACGGAATGGTCGTCCTTCTCTACGAAAAAGATGCCTGCCCCAGCCGGGGACGTAGAAGGAAGGATGAAGCCCTTGTTGAGATTCTCGTCAATATAGGACTTCGGGGTTCCGAATTCCAGCTCTGTCAGCGGGTATATACTTCCAAAGGGAATCTCTGCACCGGGTCATACGGTCTACAAGGCGGAACGACCTCAGCCCCCTTTTTGCTAAAGACATCTAGAAAAGCGTGGTAGACGCTGGGGACGAGCTGACTGATCTCAGGCTCCGGATCAAGTTCCAGGGTTAGTAGGGCAGGATCTGTTCCAGGAATCCGGGGGAAGCAGTGCTTGTGGCAATACTGGGACTGGAACTGGACTTCCCCAGAGGACCAGTCAATGGTGGGATCATGGGCCTGAAGCCAAGACAGTCCAAGAATAACAGGGAAGATGGGTGAGGCGATGGCATCGAGGGTGAGTAGCTCCCGATGGCCTCCCTGCATCGTGGTGGTCAGAGGGGTGGTCTCCTGTAAGACAGGCCAGATTTCAAGGTTGTGCCATCAGCCATGTGCACCGCCATCCTGCGAGTCTTGGGTCGCAGGGGTATCCTGTGTTGTGCCGCAAAGCTCAGGTCCAGGAAGCAACTGCATGCACCTGAGTCTATAATAGCTGAGACGGTAACAGCTCGTCCAGGAAACTGTAAAAGCAGAGAGAGGGTGAGGTGAGCCGCCCCAACAGGTGCTGGTTGAGGAGAGGTGGCAAGACATCTTTCCAACTTGGACGGACAGGAGCGCACGAAGTGCCCCGGCTCTCCACAGTAGAGGCAGAGGCCGAGGTTCCTTCGGTGCTGGTTCTCTTCAGAGGTCAATGCTGAGTATGCCACACCCCGCTGCTGGGGTTCAAGCAGTCTCGGAGGAGGAGCCAGAGTGCCTTTTGGCAATCTCCCAGTGGGGGGTAACAACCAAGAAGGTCGCAGGTTCACCTTGGCACTTTCCGCTCTGCGCTCATGAAGGCGCCGATCGATCTGGATGGCCAGGTCAATGAGCCTCTCCAAGGAGGCTGGCGTCCCAACACGGGCCAATTCATCCTTCAGGGGGTCGGCCAAACCCCGCTGGAACTGGTGGCGCAGAGCAGCTTCATTCCAGGCCATGTCGGAGCTCCAACGCCTGAATTCTGATACATACGCCTCTGCTGGACGGCGGCCTTGTCGAAGGGCGTGGAGTGCGGCTTCGGCAGTGGCCGCCTGATGCGGGTCTACATACAGCTGAGCCATTGCTTGGAAGAACCGAGACCAATCCGATACCTCAGGCGCCCCTTGCTCCAGGAGCCAGTGGGCCCATAGTTGGGGCTCGTCCCGCAGGAGGGAAATCACCAGCCCCAACTTCGTGGCTTCCAGGGAGAAGGTGCGGGGCTGCAGGCTGAGATAAAGTTCACAGGCACAGCGGAACGCTCTGAACTTCCTACGGTCCCCTGAGAACCATTCAGGCAAGGGCACTGTGGGTTCCATTGACAGCTGACAAGCCCCCGATGGGGCAATTTCCATGAGCTGGGTCTGGAGCTGGGTGTAGTCTGCCTGCAGGTGTTGCACAGCTCGAGAGAGGCCATCCAAATGTTGACAGAGTTCATGCAGTGGAGAGGACCCCTGCTCAGACTCAGACATGGCTGTCCATTTCTGTCACATACCTGGTGATGGAGTCTGATGAGTTGTGAGGATCCTCCAGGAGCTCGTGCAGACAGAAGAGTGGTGATGCAGGCTGGGTCGGCAACAGGCTGGCTGGTGCGGTACAAGGGAGCAGGCAAACGGGTCATCAGGTGCAGGCAGGGTCGTTAAAAGGCAGGCAACTGAGGTACAAGAGGGTCAGGCAGAAGCGTGGTCATAAACAGGCAGAGGGTCGGTACAGGCAGAGTTCAATCAAGGTCGGGCAAGCCGGGTCACAGATACAGGAAGTCTTTAGCAAATGGGTCACGGTAACACACTGGAACACTGTAGAATGGACAGCATTTGCTACAGGGTGCACACTGTTTAAATAGGGCTGCCCGGCGCCGCCTCCTCCGGGAGGGCGAGGAAAGCACAACAAACTGCAACTAAGTCCTCAGCACGAGGAAAGCACAGCAAACTGCAAACAAGTCCTCTTCTAACAGCATGGCATATTTTAGCCTGACTGCTTGCATAGCCCCTTAAGTGCTTAGGGAGCATTGCAGGTTCAGAGGACAATTCTGCAGAAGAGGCCACAGAGGTAGAAGAAGAGGAGGGGTGGAGGAGGCGGATGTGGCAAAATCACCACCAGCTTTTTGGAGGCATGGTTCCAAAGTGGAACCCTGTCCTGCATCCTTCCCAGCTGCCAGCAGTTACCCAGTGTGCCGTGAAGAAAAGGTAACGCCCCTGACCGTGCCTGCTGGACCATGAGTCAGCGTTAATATGAACCCTGCTGCTGACCACCCTGTCCAACGAGGTCAAAACATTGCCTTCCACATGACGGTAGAGAGCTGGAATGGCCTTACGTGAAAAGAAATGTCTTTTGGGAACCTGCCACTGTGGGACAGCACATTCCACAAATTCAAGAAAGGGGGCAGATTTTACCACCTGAAAAGGCAGCAGTTGGAGTGCTAGCAATTTGGCCAAGCTAGCATTAAGACCCTGAGCAGCTGGATGGCTTGGACAGTATTTCTTTTTACGGTTCAGCAACTGGGGTAGGGATATTTGAAGTCAGCGGGGAGCAGCAGCGCCCTGCACCTGTGGAGCTCTGGGGATGGCTGCCCTTAACCGGTTCCACACTGCGTGCAGTATATTTACTGCGGCAGTGTGGATGCGTCCCGCGAATCGCCGTAAATAGGCGGCGATTGGCACATGCGCAGCTAGGGGACGAGCGCACTCTGGAGGAGTGTGCCAACGGCTCGGGTGAACTCGATGTCCGCCGGCAAGCTGCAATGAGCTGCCAGAGGCAAAGAATGGGGAATCGCCGATGTAAACAAGAGGGTTGTAAGGAACATGCCAGGAACAGATCCGCGCGCCGTGCGCGCACGCGCTGGAAACGGCGCCAGATGCCTCTATTTGAACTTCCTGCACCCAGCAGCTTGTGCTGTCCATTCTACAGCGTTCCGGCTCCTGTGATCCCCCAGCGTTTGTTCTAGTGAGACTTCCTGCACCTGTGACACCGGCTACCTATCTGGACTTTGTTGTTATCTGCCTGCCCTGACTTCTGCTTGCTCACGACCACTCTTCTGCCTGATCTTTGTACCTCATCTGCCCGCACGTTGCCGACCCTGCCTGTACCCGACTACCCGCCTGCCTGCCTCATCTGTACCGCATTGCCAGCCTGTTGTCGACCCAGCCTGTACCACCACCCTTCTGCTGCACAAGCTCCTGTGGACCTGCACCTACCACCTGTGACCAAGTCCCGCCCTCGTGCCCCCCTGCGCTCCTGACCTCCCTGTCTCCACTATCAGGGGCTCACGAACCAGGGCCGTAAGGGAGGTTGCCCCTGCAAAAGTCAGACTCAACCACAAGGTATGTGACAGCGATTCCCCATTCTGACAGGTGGCATATAAGAGATCTACTGATCCCTGTCACTGGGATCAGTTAGATCCCTTATGAACATAGCAGCCCAGCCCCCTCACAGTTAGAACACGCCTAGGTAACACAGTTAACCCCTTCCCTGCCTCCTGCATGTTAACCACTTCACTGCCAATGACATTTATACAGTAATCAGTGGATATTTAAATTTCTGATCGCTGTATAAATGTCATTGGTCCCAAAAAAGCGTCAAAAATGTCCGACATGTCCGCCCCAATATCAAAGTCCCAATAGAAATTGCAGATCACCGTCTTTACTAAAAAAAAAAAAATGTAAAAACCCCAGAAATTAATTCTCATGGTTTGTAAACGCGGCAACGTTTGAACAAATCAATCAATAAATGCCAATTGTGATTTTTTTTACCAAAAATATGAGGAAGAATATAAATCGGCCAAAACCGATGAATACATTTGTTTTTTTATATTTTTTTTGGAGACTTGTATTTTAGCAAAAAGTAAGAAATAATTGTTTTTTTTTTTTGCAAAATTGTCACTCTTTTTTTGTTTATAGCGGTGATCACAAATGATGCAGAGGTGATCAAATACCACCAAAAGAAAGCTCTATTTGTGGGGAAAAAAGGACGCAAATTTTGTTTGGGTACAACGTCGCACGGCTGCGCAATTGTCAGTTAAAGTGACGCAGTGCCGAATCGCAAAAAGTGCTCTGGTCCTACAGTGGGAAATCCTTCCGGGGCGGAAGTGGTTAAGCTGGCCCCTGGAGGACATCCTGCCTTGTTGGAGTTGTGCTCCTCCTCCTCACTTTCCTCCTCTCTTCTCTCAGTCCGTGTCCTCATCATCCTCTCCCTCCTCGTCACTGGAGCAAACTTGGCTGTATGCTGCAGCTTGGGGAACATGACTGCTAGTTTCTTGTCCTTTTGCAGCACCCCCTGTCTCTAGGCTCACGCTACTCCCTTTCTCAACCTGGGAACCAACATCGGAGCCTTCAAAATGCTGCGCATCCTCCATCAGCATGTAACGACACTATGTTTGAATAACTCAGGTGACTCCTCCGTGCATGATGGTAGGGCTACAGAAGGAGTAACTGTGGACAAGGATCTAGTGGAATAGGCCGCTTTGCCAGATGCGTTGGAAGGCAAACTTGTACGTGCCTGGATGACAGAGAATGAGGGGGATGAGGACGACTTTGTTATCTACTCCACCAACTCTTCTGCATGTTGTGGCTCAATAGCACGTCCAACAGCAGAAAAAAAGGACAAGCGTGACCCACCTGCAGGGGATGCACCACGTCCGCCACCACCACTTTTCACTGAAGACACAGAGGCTGCTTGCCCTCTTTTAGTGGCCTGGGAGGGTCTGCCTCTCCTTTGTGGCCTTCCTGACATGATGGGTATTTTTTTTAACACTGCACTACACTGTACTATATACCGTACACCCCGAATGCACTGATATATAGTGTACACTCAATACGCTGTGTGTATACAGTATGTATGCACTAGACTGTATATATTTTAAGACACCACGTCAAGTAGTGTGCTATATACCGTACACCCCCGAATGCACTGATATATAGTGTACACTCAATACGCTGTGTGTGTATATATGTATACACTAGACTGTATATATTTTAAGACACCACATCAAGTAGTGTGCTATATACCATACACCCCCGAATGCACTGATATATAGTGTACACTCAATACGCTGCGTGTATATCTGTATACACTAGACTGCATATATTTTAAGGCAACACGTCAAGTAGTATGCTATATACCGTACAACCCCAAATGCACTGATATATAGTGTACACTCAGTACGCTGTGTGTATATCTGTATACACTAGACTGTATATATTTTAAGACACCATGTCAAGTAGTGTGCAATATACTATACACCCCCAAATGCACTGATATATAGTGTACACTCAATACACTGTGTGTGTATATATGTATACACTAGACTGTATATATTTTAAGACACCACATCAAGTAGTGTGCTATATACCATACACCCCCGAATGCACTGATATATAGTGTACACTCAATACGCTGCGTGTATATCTGTATACACTAGACTGCATATATTTTAAGGCAACACGTCAAGTAGTATGCTATATACCGTACACCCCCAAATGCACTGATATATAGTGTACACTCAGTACGCTGTGTGTATATCTGTATACACTAGACTGTATATATTTTAAGACACCATGTCAAGTAGTGTGCTATATACTATACACCCCCAAATGCACTGATATATAGTGTACACTCAATAAGCTGCATTTATATCTGTATACACTAGACTGTATATATTTTAAGACACCACATCAAGTAGTGTGCTATATACTGTACACCCCCAAATGCACTGATATATAGTGTACACTCAATACACTGCATGTATATCTGTATACACTAGGCTGTATATATTTTAAGACACCACGTCAAGTAGTGTGCTATATACCGTACACCCCGAAGGCATTGATATATAGTGTACACTCAATACGATGTGTGTACATATTTATATTTGTACACTAGACTGTATATATTTTAACCACTTCAATACAGGACACTTACACCCCCTTCCTTCCCAGACCAATTTTCAGCTTTCAGTGCTCTCACACTTTAAATGACAATTACTCAGTCATGCTACACTCTACCCAAACAAAATTGTTATCATTTTTTTTTCTCACAAATAGAGCTTTCTTTTGGTGGTATATAATCACTGCTGTGTTTTTTAATTTTTTTCAATATAAGCGAAAAAGTAGCAAACAATTTGAAAAAAAAAACACTTTTTTTTAGTTTGTATTGAAAAATTTAGCAAAAAAGTAATTTTTCTTCATAAATTTGGGCCATAATTTATACTGCTACATATCTTTGGTACAAAATAACCCATATTAGTGGATATTATTTATTCTCTGTGAAAGTTATAGAGTCTACAAGCTATAGTGCAAATTATTGAAAATTGATCACACCTGAAAATTGATCAGACCCTAACAAGCCAGGAAAGTGCAAATACCCCCCAAATGACCCATTTTTGGAAAGTAGACATTCCAAGGTATTTAGTAAGGGGCATGGTGAGTTTTTTGAAGTTGTAATTTTTTTCCCACAATTCTTTGCAAAATGAAGTTTTTTTTTTTTTACACAAAATTGTTAAACAACAAGTTGTTTCTCACACACAGCATATGCATACTTGCAATGACACCCCAAAATACATTCTGCTACTTCTCCTGAGTATGGCGATACCCCATGTGTGAGACTTTTACACAGCCTGGCCACATAAAAAGGTCCAACATTGAAGAAACACCTTTAGGCATTCTACAAGCATAAATTACACATCTCATTTTTCAGCCACCTATTACACTTTTGAAGTCCCTGGAGCACCAGCACAATGGAATTGCCCACAAAATGACCCCATTTTGGAAGGCAAACACCCTAACGTATAATCTATGAAGCATAATGAGTCTTTTGAATGGTTCATTTTTTTCCAGAAGTTTTTGGAAAATGTGTGAAAAAAAATGAAAATGCATATTTTTAACACAAAGTTGTCAATTTAGAAGATATTTCCAACACATAGCATGTACATAGCAAAAATGACACCCCAAAATACATTCTGCTACTCCTCCTGAGTATGGCGATACCCCATGTGTGAGACTTTTACACAGCCTGGCCACATAAAAAGGTCCAACATTGAAGAAACACCTTCAGGCATTCTACAAGCATAAATTACACATCTCATTTTTCAGCCACCTATTACACTTTTGAAGTCCCTGGAGCACCAGCACAATGGAATTGCCCACAAAATGACCCCATTTTGGAAGGCAAACACCCTAACGTATAATCTATGAAGCATAATGAGTCTTTTGAATGGTTCATTTTTTTCCAGAAGTTTTTGGAAAATGTGTGAAAAAAAATGAAAATGCATTTTTTTAACACAAAGTTGTCAATTTAGAAGATATTTCCAACACATAGCATGTACATAGCAAAAATGACACCCCAAAATACATTCTGCTACTCCTCCTGAGTATGGCAATACCACATGTGTGAGACTTTTACACAGCCTGGCCACATAAAGAGGCCCAACATTGAAGTAGCACCTTTAGGCGTTCTATGAGCATAAATTACACATCTCGTTTCTCAACCACCTATTACACTTTTGAAGGCCCTGGAGCACCAGGACAATGGAATTGCCCACAAAATGACCCCATTTTGGAAAGCAAAAACCACAATGTATAATCTATGAGGCATAATGAGTCTTTTGAACATGTCATTTTTTTCCAGACGTTTTTGGAAAATGTGGAAAAAAAATTAAAACGCATTTTTTTTTACACAAAGCTGTCCATTTATAAGATATTTCCAACACATAGCATGTACATAGCAAAAATGACACCCAAAAACACATTCTGCTACTCCTCCTGAGTATGACAATACCACATGTGTGAGACTTTTACAGAGCCTGGCCACATAAAGAGGCCCAACATTGAAGTAGCACCTTTAGGCGTTCTATGAGCATAAATTACACATCTCGTTTCTCAACCACCTTTTACACTTTTGAAGGCCCTGGAGCACCAGGACAATGGAATTGCCCACAAAATGACCCCATTTTGGAAAGCAAACACCGCAACGTATATTTTATGAGGCATTATGAGTCTTTTGTATGGTTAAGTATTTGAAAAACGCAGAAAGAAAATAAAAACTCTTTTATTTTTACACAAAGTGGTCAATTTATAAGATATTTTTAACACATAGCATGTACATAGCAAAAATTACACCCCAAAATACATTCTGCTGTTCGTCCCGAGTATGGCGATACCACATGTGTGAGACTTTTACACAGCCTGGCCACATAGAGAGGTCCAACATGCAGGGAGCACATCATGCGTTCTAGGAGCATAAATTGCACATAAAACATCCCAATGACCTATTACACTTTTGAAGGTCCTGGAGCACCAGGACAGTGGAATTACCCACAAAATGACCCCATTTTGGAAAGCAAATACCCCAACATATATTCTATGAGGCGTTATGAGTCTTTTGTACGGTTCATTTTTTTCCACAAGTCTTCGGAATACGTGGAAAGAAAATGAAAACTTATTTTTTTTACACAAAGTTGTCAATTTATATGATATTTCTAATACATAGCATGTACATAGCAAAAATTACCCCCCAAATATATTCTGCTACTCGTCCCGAGTATGGCAATACCACGTGTGTGGGACTTTTACACAGCCCGGCCACATAGAGAGGTCCAGCATTGAAGTAGTACCTTCAGGCGTTCTAGGAGCATAAATTACACATCTAATTTCATTCCTACCTATCACACTTTTGAAGGTCCTGGAGCACCAGGACAGTGGAATTACCCACAAAATTACCCCATTTTGGAAAGCAAACACCCCAATGTATATTTTATGAGGCATGGGCTGCAGATACGTACTCGGGTACTCTTATGGGCTGCAGATAGGTACTCAGGTACTCTGATGGGCTGGTGACAGGTACTTGGGTACACAGATGGGCTGGTGACAGCTACTTGGGTGCTCAGATGGGCTGGTGACAGGCACTCGGGTACTCAGATGGGCTAGTGACAGGTACTAGATTACTAAGATGGGCTAGTGACAGGTACTCGGGTACTCAGATGGGCTAGTGGCAGGTACTCGGGTACTCAGATGGGCTAGTGACAGGTACTCAGATGGACTGGTGACCGGTACTCGGGTACTCTGATGAGCTGGTGACAGGTACTTGGGTATTCAGAATGGTTGGTGACAGGTACTCGGGTACTCTGATGGGTTGGTGACATGTGCTCGGGTACTCTGATGGGTTGGAGACAGGTACTCGGGTACTCTGATGGGTTGGTGATAGGTACTCAGGTACTCTGATGGGCTGGTGACAGGTACTCAGGTACTCTGATGGGTTGGGGACAGGTGCTCGGGTACTCTGATGGTCTGGTGACAGGTGTTCAGTACTCAGATGGGCTGGTGACAGGTACTCGGGTACTCAGATGGGCTAGTGACAGGTACTTGGATACTCAGATGGGCTAGTGACAGGTACTAGGGTACTCAGATGGGCTAGTGACAGATACTAGGGTACTCAGATGGGCTAGTGACAGGTACTCAGATGGACTGGTGACAGGTACTCGGGTACTCTGATGGACTGGTGACAGGTACTCGGGTACTCTGATGGGCTGGTGACAGGTACTCGGGTACTCTGATGGGCTGGTGACAGGTACTCGTGTACTCAGAAGGCTTGGTATACGGGTACTCTGATGGGTTGGTAACAGGTACTCGGGTACTCTGATGAGATAGTGACAGGTGCTCGGGTACTCTGATGGTCTGGTGACAGGTACTCAGGTACTCTGATGGGCTGGTGATAAGTACTCGGGCACTCTCATGGGCTGGTGACAGGTACTCGGGTACTGTGATGGGCTGGTGACAGGTACTCAGGTACTCAGATGGGTTGGTGACAGATACTTGGGTACTATTCCCCATCTTTGAGGACAGAATATGGACTGATGGACTATATGATTTAATAGCGCAGCTCTTTGTTTTATTTGCATTTTTAATACGGATTGCGTATTTGGCTGCAGCTTCTGTTTGAAAATAGCGCGGTGTTCTTCTTAATTTAACGTTTTCTTTTTTCACAATTAGCTATCTAGCTAAACTGCCTGCAATCCGCAACCTAAACTCTCTATCACTCCAGCACCGCCGACAACACACACTACATAGAGCCGCTGTACAAGCGGTTTTATATAGTGTGGGGCGTGGATTGAGGCTGCTGAGCAGTGATTGGCTAGAGGCATCCTGCCTTTATCCAATCATAGCTCTCACAGCAGGCCGTCTACTGATTTGCCAAAGCATGCATGCTTTGGCCAGTCAGCGGGCGGCATTGGAATGCATTATGGGGCGCGTGAAGTTCCCACGACCGCCCCATAATGTTCGCGATGGCGCGAACTGACGAACCTCAATGTTCGAGTCGAACATGCGCTCGACTCGACCCGGGGCTCATCCCTACTCATCACAAAATGTGTATCAAAAGACTTTTTTAAGAGCACATTCTCAAAAATGTGGAAATACCAAATTCATACTGTTAAAAAAATCTATTTTATAAAGATATAAAAGAGAAACAGAAAAAAGCATATATTTTCATGCAGTGAGAAAGGAAAAGGAGGTTGGGACTTTAAATGAGGATATAGAAGGACACTGGACCAATATGCGTTGTACAAAAATAATTGTTTATTAGCCCTCCAAGATCCTGGAAAGCAAGGCAGTGCCATGCATCATAAACAGATTCATTACATCACAACATGCATTGATTGTCAAACATATATGCGTTTATGGTAATTGGAATAAAGCTATTGTAGGTTGTACAGAAATAATTGTTTACTGACCCTCCAAGGTCGTGGATGGCAAGGTAAGTACCATACAGGGTAAACAATAATAATTCCATCACAACATAAATTAGTAAAAAATGTATAGCAACCATATATGCGTTTATGCATTTAAAAACTGCAGAGCACTCTGCCTGGTGATTGGAGTGGAGCATCTGCCATGGCGTGAAGTAAAACACTTAGGAATGAATAAAAGACCATATGGTAATACAAAAATTGGCTTCAGTAGAAAGATGGCATCATTGTAAATCCGACGCGTTTCGTGGGATAGTACCCACTCATCATGGGTAGATGCACATATATCTGTAGAAAAATAAAAGGTAACAAAGTAAAAATATCCAAAGGTCTAATGTCATATCTGTGTAATGGAGTACATGATATAGGTACAAAGTGGGGGGGAGAATATCAACCTACCCTTGAAGAACACCATGTGTGGTGTAGCAATATGGGCCAGACCAACGGGAAGTCTGTCACGGGAGCTGAGGACACGGTGACATGAGCCGGGGATGAAACAACCATGCAGACCACTCAGACAGCAGACATCTGTGGATGAATATGTGAGTGTAAATGGGTTGAATGAAATGTGAATGTGTATGAAGGGTGCTGAGTGTGAAAACAAAATGGCAAAGCCATACACCAAAATAGGGAATGGGGGGGGGGGCAAAAAGTAGGTGCCTGTGATAAGGTACAAAAGGGCTGGAGTCAGAAAAAACCTAGACCAAGATCCACCATCAAGGGTGGCTATGGGAGAGGTGCAAAAAGTGTGAGAGAAACTAAATGTCAAATAATTACCACAGATACGAAGTCAGGGAATGAGTCTGCAACCAGCCGTGTCCATGTATAGTGCTATCACCAAGATGTCTGCTAGCAAGTGGACTCTGCATAAATACTCCCAGCCAGCCCAGTAACCCCGTCCAACGTTACACAGGCATGACCAGGTGAGGGAGGGCGTCCGAGCCAGGGGTGGGGTCCCCACACACCTGGCCAGGATCGCTCCACCCAATTGTCAGCCAAGATGGGAAAACATATCGCTCCTGCCCAAGTGCACCAAATGGGTCACAAACAGCATGGGGCGATGGTGTAACATCGATGCGCACATCCCGCCCCATCCCCCCATCCACTGAAAACAGGGAAGGAGGGAAGAGAAGGGGGAAGGGGAGATCACAGAGAGCACATTGCAGCTCCCGATAAGACAAACGTCAGCTGTGCCAACCCAATGAACACCAAATGATGTAAATACATCATACCTGACAGGGTGCCCAAGCAGCACTGTGGGACTGCCAGGAAGCAGCATACAAAATTAGATCTAACAGCATTATAGGTGTTGCTGAGTGTCCAAATAATATCCTCCATCCCTGGTACATATACTGGAGAAAAGCAAAGCAAATGGGACTTTGAATGAGACGCAGATGAAACTGCGTCTCCATCCCTAATTCAATGAGAAAGGAAAAGGAGGTTGGGAATTTAAATGAGGATATAGAAGGACACTGACCAATGTGCGTTGTACAAAAACACGGCTGGTTGCAGACTCATTCCCTGACTTCGTATCTGTGGTAATTATTTGACATTTAGTTTCTCTCACACTTTTTGCACCTCTCCCATAGCCACCCTTGATGGTGGATCTTGGTCTAGGTTTTTTCTGACTCCAGCCCTTTTGTACCTTATCACAGGCACCTACTTTCCCCCCCCCCCCCCATTCCCTATTTTGGTGTATGGCTTTGCCATTTTGTTTTCACACTCAGCACCCTTCATACACATTCACATTTCATTCAACCCATTTACACTCACATATTCATCCACAGATGTCTGCTGTCCGAGTGGTCTGCATGGTTGTTCCATCCCGGGCTCATATCACCGTGTCCTCAGCTCCCGTGACAGACTTCCAGTTGGTCTGGCCCATATTGCTACACCGCACATGGCGTTCTTCAAGGGTAGGTTGATATTCTCACCCCCCTTTGTACCTATATCATGTACTCCATTACACAGATATGCCTTTAGACCTTTCCATATTTTTACTTTGTTACCTTTTATTTTTCTACAGATATATGTGCATCTACCCATGATGAGTGGGCACTATCCCACGAAACGCGTCGGATTTACAATGATGCCATCTTTCTACTGAAGCCAATTTTTGTATTACCATATGGTCTTTTATTCATTCCTAAGTGTTTTATTTCACGCCATGGCAGATGCTCCACTCCAATCACCAGGCAGAGTGCTCTGCAGTTTTTAAATGCATAAACGCATATATGGTTGCTATACATTTTTTACTAATTTATGTTGTGATGGAATTATTATTGTTTACCCTGTATGGAACTTACCTTGCCTTCTACGACCTTGGAGGGTCAGTAAACAATTATTTCTGTACAACCTACAATAGCTTTATTCCAATTACCATAAACTCATATATGTTTGACAATCAATGCATGTTGTGATGTAATGAATCTGTTTATGATGTATGGCACTTGCCTTGCTTTCCAGGATCTTGGAGGGCTAATAAACAATTAGTTTTGTACAACGCACATTAGTCAGTGTCCTTCTATATCCTCATTTAAAGTCCCAACCTCCTTTTCCTTTCTCATTGAATTAGGGATGGAGATGCAGTTTCATCTGCGTCTCATTCAAAGTCCCATTTGCTTTGCTTTTCTCCAGTATATTTTCATGCAGGGTCTGCAGGAAATGTATTTTATAGTATTCTGGGAATGTAGGCCCTTCTCATAAGGATTAACATATACATGCATTCTTCATCCTTATGATATTGGTTAATGAGCCACCCTGATGCTCCTATATTTTACAATATGTTCTTATATAGACCTAAATGCTATGGGCTCCATGGGTACAGGAATGCATCTACATATCAATGTATGCCTTCTTTACATTCTATGTTTGGTATCCACCAATGGGATTGACTACCTGGTAAATATTTTTTATACTCCAACATTAAAGTGTTACTAAACCCACAACAGTAAAATTCAGTCTGTATATGCAGCATAGCATGCTTGTCATACTCACTGTGGAACTTAAGGGGTTAATACTTTGCATTGTTTAAAAAAGGTTGTTTTATCCTGTATGCATAGATTCTTCCCTCCTGCACTGTCAATCTGAGCAAGTCCGTATAATCCACAGCAGGGGGGTAAAGCTGCACATGCTCAGTTTGGTCTCTTATGCTGGATAGAACATTTCCTGTTTCAGTTGAACTGTTCAGGTTACATGATATTGACATCACACATGTGGGTGTGTATAGTGGTTATAGTGGAAATCTCCTTCTACTTGAATACACAGCTATGGTCAAACTGTGCAGGTTATCAGGAAACTATGGCATACAGCATACAGGACATCCAAAAAGATATATAGTGGCAGTATTTTAATGTAAAAATAAGATTTATAAGCTGTGGGCACTGTGGGGGGGGGGGGGGGGTGCAGATTAACTTTTTTCATATTGCTGGGTTTAGTAACACTTTAAGTTTTTTTTCATTTTATTCATGATTTAATTTAAATAATAGACACTCATTGTAGTGGTTCAAACTATATTTATGTACACTAGTTTTCATATAGACCTTGGTTAGTGGTAGTTCTTGGCATACCTTGTGCCCACTGTTGGGTGGCTGTGGATCTTAGGAGGTTCTGCTGGGTGCTTTTGAGATAATGGTTCACACAGGGTATGATTTGAAGAATCAAGACTGATCATGATGGTGATAGTATGTATTTGTCGCTGCTGTACCATGTACTTGTGTGAGAGAGTATCCTGTTCTCTTAGTATTGCTTCCTTTATGTGAAATTCCTGGTGATCCTGCCAGTTCCTCTGCTTTCCTAATAAAAACTGACCGCACTAAACAAGAGAGCTCACCATGGTCAGTTCTCTAGCTATTCTGGGAGCTCAGCCTGCTCTCTTCTGATGATCAGACTTGTCCTGACACCCCCCCCCCCCCATCTGCACAACCTGTCACTGGAAAGCTCAGTGTACTGCTGTTTCTCCTCCCCCAGCTCTTATGCAGCTTAGAACAGAGGGAATGTGATCACTTATAAAAAAGGGAAAAAAGTATTTATAATGTTCTTTTATATCTATATAAAAATGTTTGCCTTTCACTTCTATTTTAACCACTTGACTACTGGGCACTTAAACTTCCTTCCTAACCAGACCAATTTTCAGCTTTCAGTGCTCTCACATTTTGAATGACAATTACTCAGTCATGCAACACCGTACCCATACAATTTTTTTGTCCTTATTTTCACACAAATAGAGCTTTCTTTTGGTGGTATTATATCAGCGCTGGATTTTTTATTTTTTGCGCTATAAACGAAAAAATACCGCAAATTTTGTAAAAAAAATGCATTTTTCTTAATCTCTGTTATAAAATTTTGCAAATGAGTAATTTTTCTTCATAAATTCTTGCCAAAATTTATACTGCTACATATCTTTGGTAAAAATAACCCAAATCAGTGTATATTATTTGATCTTTGTGTAAGTTATAGAGTCTACATGCTATGGTGGCAATCATTGGAAATTGATCACACCTGATGTACTGACGGCCTATCTCATGTCTTGAGACCCTAACAAGCCAGGAAAGCACAAATACCCCCTTTTTGGAAAGTAGACATTCCAATGTATTTAGTAAGAGGCATGGTTCGTTTTTTGAAGTTGTAATTTTTTTCCCACCATTATTTGCAAAATTTAGATTTTTTTTTCATCCACAAAATGATCATGTTAACAGGTTATTTCTCTCAAATGACATGTGCATAGCACAAATTACACATCAAAATACATTCTGCTATTCCTTCTGAGTATGGAGATACCACATGTGTGTGAGACTTTTATACATAGCCTTGCCCAACTTTGAAGTAGCACCGTCAGGCGTTCTAGGAGCATTAATTACCTATCTCATTTCTCAACCACCTATTACATTTTTGAAGGCCCCTGGTGCACCAGGACAATAGAAACACCCACAAAATTACCCCATTTTGGAAACTAAACACCCCAACGTATAATCTATGAGGCCTAGTGAGTTTTTTGAACATGTCATTTTTTTTTCCACAAGTAAAATGTGAAAAGAAAATGAAAACGCATTTTTTTTACACAAAGTTGTCCATTTATAAGATGTTTCTAACACATAGCATGTACTTAGCAAAAATGACACCCCAAAATACATTCTGCTACTCCTCCTGAGTATGGCGATACCACATGTGTGAGACTTTTACACAGCCTGGCCACATACAGATGTCCAACATCAAAGAAGCACCATCAGGTGTTCTAGGAACATAAATTATGCATTTAATTTCCTGACAACCTATCACATTTTTGAAGGCTCTTCATATTTCTAACACATAGCATATACATACCAAGAATTACACCCCAAAATACCTTCTGCTGAGCAAAGGGTAAAAAAAGATTACCTGTGGTTTTAGTAGTGCAGTTGTCCACAGGAAGAGAGCCCTGATCCAGGCAGGCAGGGACGTGGTCAACGAATTGCCCAGGCAGCAGGCAGGAATATTGTCCATAGTTAGTACAGGTAGCAGGCCAGGAAAGAATGGGGGCAGGGGTAGAGGCTTCTCCCACCCAAATCACTTTGAAGCCTCCGAGTCTCCAGACCCTAATCTGGGAATGAGAAAACCAAATAATTCGTTTTCTTCAGCCAGAAAAAATCATTCTGGAGCCCTCACATATGTGAGACCCCTGTGTTCATGAATCCCACTACTCCAGTATCAGGGTAAAAGATCAGTCCAAGACGCAGGCAAAAAAAACGTGGTCAATAAATAGTCCAAGGTAGTTCCAAATAAGGCAGAGGTATGTTTAGCATTTAGCAGAAGCATTGTCATATAACAGGCCAGGGTCAGTTCCAGGGCAGGCAGAGGTATATTTAGCGCTAGGCAGAAGCATTGTCGTATGACAGGCCAGGGTCAGTTCCGGAGTAGATATAGGTATATTTAGTGTTAGGCAGAAGCATTGTCGTATAACAGGCCAGGGTCAGTTCCGGAGAAGGCAGCGGTATGTACAGTGCAGTGCAGTGGCATAAGGGGTGTGGAGGAAAATGACAGTAAATGAGAATTACCATACTTCACTAATAATGTACACAACTATGGTAACGGCAGAAACATTCGCCTATACAGAGGCCTAGTTGGGAAGGACATTGTGGACAATAATATACGGTGTATCTTCTAGCTTCTCTTCTGGAGCACACCTTTCTTCTGCCATTTGCGGCCTGTTTCATGGTGGGGGAGTCTCTCAGGAAAATGCCGTTCACTGAGTCTGCTCACTGCATCCGAGCGAATGCTTTCTGGTGGGCCTTCAGGATACAAAAGGGTGGTGATGATTTCTTCTTGGTAACGAAGATATGATACGGGGCTCTGGGTAGATTTATGGTAAATAACATAACTGTTATACATGACCAAACTGAAAAAATAAATGGAGACCTTTTTATACCAATAGCTTTTTCTTGTGGGAAGATAGGGTTCAATCATTTTATCTTTAAAATCGACTCCCCCACGTGCAAATTGTAGTTATGGACGCAAAGACGCCGTCTCCCCTTTTCATAGTCTTTCAGTAACGAGCCTTTGCGGGAAGCCCTTCCTATTGGCTCTCGCTGTACCGCATGCTGGAGTGCTCCTTAGGTGAAGATTGCGGAAGAGGGGCAAGCTTGTATAATAATTACCCACATAAAGGTGGTAACCCTTTCCAAGGAGTGGATATACAAGCTCCCATACAACTTTTCCGCTGGTTCCCATGTACTCTGGACATACAGAGGGATGCAGTTGAATGTCCTTCCCTTCATACACCAGGAAGGTGTACATGTACCCCGTGGCCCGTCACACAGCTTGTACAGTTTAACTCCATATCGGGACCTTTTGCTGGGGATAAACTGCCTGAAGCCAAGCCTGCCTGTGAAATGAACAAGTGATTCATCCACGGAGATGTTTTGGTCGGGGGTAAATAATTGGAAGAATTTCTCCGAGAAAAAATTTAGGATTGGCCGAATTTTAAATAATTTATCAAATGATGGGTCATTTCGGGGAGGACACTGGGAGTTTTCATTGTAGTGGAGGAACCGCATAATCATCAGGTATCTTGATCTTGGTATAATCGATGAATGGATTGGGTGGGTAGACCAATAAGAATATAATTCTTTTTTTTTATTCCCATATTGAAAGTTAGGCCTAAATTTTTTTTAAATTCTTCTACTGTCAATTCTCTCCACTCATAGGGACGGGCGTAACCAGGGTTGCTTGTTATGTACTGTTGTGCATAGAGGTTGCGCTGGGCCACGATGGAAGATAATAGGTCTTGGGTAAAAATTAAATTTAAAAAATCAATAAAGGCAAAATTCTCGGTGTTCACCTGGACACCTGGCTGGGCGGTGAAAGGTGGGATGTTTGCTGCTCCTGAATTAGGAGGAAGCCACAGCGGGTTTTCAAGGGCATAGGGAAGGCTGGCATGGGTTCTAATCCTTTGGGGCTGAGACGACACCCCGCTAGTGCTTGGCCTTTGTTGCACTAATTTCTTGTGGCTGGCACTGCGCCACTGGTGGATGAAACTGAGCTGCTGGTTGATGCCACTGCATTACTGGTGGATGGCACTGAGCTACTGATTGATGCCACTGCGCTACTTGTGGTAGCTTGCTGCTCCATGCCAGAATGCCTTTGCTTCATGGGCATGCTTTCCTCTTCCTCTGATTCTGTATCAGACCCACTGCTTACAAAGAGTTCATATTCTGAACAAGAATCAGACTCAGACTCAGAGAGCTCCCCGCTGCTCTCGTCGGTCAAACTAAGAAGACGATAGGCCTCCTCAGTGGAAAACATTTTTCTTGTCATATTGGTGACTGTGGGCTGTGTTGACAAACTGCTGTAGTAGGTACACTTGGACAGATATGGCTGCACTAATGGGTGCTGATGAGGCTGTTCTAATATGGCTGGACTGCTGGGTGCTGAACAGGCTGCACTGATGGCTTCTGATGAGGGTGCACTGATAGGGCACCGATATCACTGTAGGGCACCGATGATCACTGTAGGGCACAGTAGTGGCACTGATGAGTACTGTAGTAGCACTGATGGGTACTGTAATGGCACAGGTGGCACTGATGGGTACTGTAGGGGCACAGGTGGCACTGCTGGGTACTGTAGTGGCACTGCTGGGTACTGTAGAGGCACTGATTGGTACTGATTGGTACTGTAGTGGCACTGGCTTGTACTGTAGTGACACTATATGGCACTGCTGGGCACAGATAGATGCTGCAGATCACTCACCGTAGCTCTCCTCTCCTCACACTGTATCGGTGTGAGGAGAGAAGAGAAAAGGACCTCTGTGTGACCCCAGTCTATTTACATTGTAATCGCTCCCTCATTGGAGGAAGCGATCACATGGTAAAGGGCCGTTGCTATTGGCCCTTTACCGGGATCTGTGTTGCGCCGGGTCCCGTGAACCCGGTGAGCACAGAGGCTTCTGTGCGCGCGCCCTGGGGGGGCGCGCAGGAGCGCGATTCCGGGAGGACGTCCATGGACGCCCTACCAGAATAAGCCGACCGCGCTGTAGACGTCCTTTGTCTGTAGCGTGGTCGGCAAGTGGTTAAGCTGAATGGGTTGTTTTACAAGGTGATCGTTTACAATCACTTTCAGGTCTGTAAAATGACTTAATTGTAGTTCTATAATATATCAAATAATGTTGTTTCTGCTCTACCACCTCACCAAAATCAAAACCCCTTCAGCCTACACAATGTTAATTCTTATAATGGACTGACTGCAGCCAGCACTGACATGCATTCCTGCATACACACTAATGATATTGCCCAGAAAGTGCAGGACAATCAACAGCCAAATGTACTAAATAATAAAATCTACATTCCAATTAAATTTTACAAAAACAACAAAAACTACTGACATGCATGTACATAAAAATATTATAAACCAATAATTAGCACTCCAAAAAATAAGAGTATATGAACGACAAGTGTTAATGTGCATACATATCAGAAAAACAGTGGCTGTGTACACCTTTAATCTCACAAGCTGTACTTATAAATTAAATAAAAGTGCATTCATTGTAATGTATTGAAAAGTTCAACTTGGATCAATCATGCATATTCCATATTTATTTATTTTTATTTATTTTAGGTACTTATATAGCCCCGTCAATTTACGCAGCGCTTTACATATATATATTTTACATTCACATCAGTCCCTACCCTCAAGGAGCTTACAATCTAAAGTCCCTAACTCACATTCATACATATACTAGGGACAATTTAGAGAGGATCTAATTTACCTACCAGCATGTCTTTGGAGTGTGGGAGGAAACCGGAGTACCCGGAGAAAACCCACGCATATGTGCTCAATGTCCAAAAAAAGTGTCTAAAAGCAGTTTTTTTGTAATTACAATCAAGTTTTTTTTCTGTGAAGCACCAGTGTGATCCGCCACCAGTCACACTAGCTGCTCACCTCAATAATATAAATATGCACCTTGCCATTTAAAATGGAATTAATATTTCTCCAAATCGCTTCAGATGTGTTTGTTATCTTAAAGCGTTTGTTACCCCAACACTTCATATTCCTGATATGTGCTTGCTGTACCATGTACTTGAGTAAGTATCCTATTCTCTTTGTATTGCTTCCTTCATGTGGAATCCCGGGTGTTCCTGCCAGTCCCACTGCTTTCCTATTAAAAACTGACCACATTAAGCGTGGTCAGTTCTCTAGCTATGGTGGGACCTCAGTGTGCTCTCCTCCAATGATAAGACTTGTCCTGACAAACCCCGCTGCACAGCCATTCACTGCGAAGCTCAGTGTGCTGCTGCTTCTCCTCCCCCCAGCTCTTATGAAGCTGAGAACAAAGGGAATGTGATCACTTATAAAAAAAGAGAAAAAAAATATTTATATTGTTATTTTATATCTATATAAAAACATTTTGCCTTTCATTTCTATTTTAAACTGAATGGGTTGTCTTACAAGGTGATCGTTTACAATCACTTTAATCACCAAAAGGGATCTCTACACTCCTCAGGAAAGCAATTACCTGCTCCTACAGTTAAAGGTGTCTGCAGTGTTGTCCTTGTTCTGGTACAGTAAGGGGGCTTTGTAGAGAATTATCTTTTCGCAAGGATAGCATGTGTTGGGTCTGGGTTGCCTAGAAGCTGGGAGTGATGGAGTGCAAACCAGGATCCCTGGTTTACACTCCAACTACAGTTTGAGATACTGAAGGTGTACACTTTTTGGACATTAAGCACATATGGAATGTGCATGATTGATCCAAGTTGAACTTTTCAATACATTACAATGGATCCACTTTTATTTAGTTTAAAAGTACATTGTGTGATATTGAAGGTGTACACAGTCACTGTTTTTATGATATGTAGGCACATTAACGCATATCATTAATTTTGTACATTGCATGTAACACAGTCTTATTTTTTGGAGTACAAATGTAGTTTGTTATATTGCATACATAATTATCGGTTCATATTATTTTTATACACCTTAACTTATGTTAGTAGTTTTTGTACAAATTTAATTGGAATGTAGATTTTAATTATTTAATGCTTCATACATGATTGTTGATTGCGCTGCACTTTCTGGGGAATTTTAGTTTTATAATATGTATAAAAATATCAATCTGCACAATCAAATATATAAAGTGAAAATAAATAAACCAATGATAATAGCTGCTGTCACTAACAATTGTTCTCATTCCACTCAAATAGACATAAAATTACCAAAAACAGTGCTGCGCTATTATTGCTAATAATTCATCAATATTAATGACATTTTAAAAATTGATAATATAAAGAAAGACTAAAATACATAATAAGTTCATATATTAATATCCAGTGATTGATTGAAGTGAATTCAAAACCATCTAAAAGTAGTGCAAAAATAATCCAAAGTGCTTGTGCTCTCCTCCTTATAACATATGCTATGCTTTCACATGCACTCCTGAGGAAGAAAAGCGTTTGAAATGCGTTAAACTCTCTCATGTGAATCTATCAGTCTTCCAATAAGAATGACATTCCATGGATGTGTAAATTCTGTGTCCAATATACAGTCGTGGTCATTTATCTGTTATCTGTCATGTATTGTTTTATCTGTATAAAATAAATGGATTTTTAACTATGTGAATTTGGTACTACCTCATTTTTGTGAATGCACCTTTAAAAAAGTCCTTGCCTACATATTTTTTTGAGTCTAGGGGAGAATTTAGACAGTGGGAGCGGGTACCTTGTTAACCAGTTGCTGACCGCCGACCGTGGCTTGACGGCGGCAACTGGGCTCGATATCGCAAACCGCCATCAACTGACGGCGGCTGCGTGATCGTGTATCGTGAGTGCGCGCGCACCGCCAGAGGCGTGCTGACGCTCACTGTGTTCCGGGCGAGCCAGGGAGCGGGTAGGACAACTCGATGTCCGCCGGCTACCTGCGATCGCTCCCCCGCAGTGACACACGGATCACCGTTCTGACAGGGGGAAGGAATGTGATTGCAGGCTCCCTGTGTATGGGAGCCACGATCACTCTGCTCCCGCACTCAGCCCAGCCCCCATACAGTTAGTAACACACACAGGGAACACAGTTAACCCTTAGAGCGCCCCCTGCAGGTTAACCCCTTCCCTGCTAGTGACATTTACACAGTAATCAGTGCATTTTCATAGCACTGATCGCTGTATAAATGTCAATGGTCCCAAAAAAGTGTCAAAATCGTCCGACACATGTCCGCCACAATATCGCAGTCCCGCTAAAAATTGCAGATCACCACCATTACTAGTAAGAAATAAAAAATAAATAAAAACACTACTTATGAATTCTCATCATTTGTAAACGCGGCAACTTTTGCGCAAAACCAGTCAATAAATGCTGATTGCGATTTTTTTTACCAAAATGATTGAATGAAAAATTATGAGGAAGAACATAAATCAGCCAAAACCGATGAATAAATTAGTTTTTTTATATATTTTTTTTGATTTGTATTTTAGCAAAAAGTAAGAAATATTTTTTTTTTTTTTTGCAAAATTGTCACTCTTTCATTGTTTATAGTGGTAATGACGCAGAGGTGATCAAATACCACCAAAAGAAAGCTCTATTTGTGGGGAAAAAAAGGACGTCATTTTCGTTTGGGTACAATGTCACAGAACTGCGCAATTGTCAGTTAAAGCGACGCAGTGCCAAATCGCAAAAAGTGCTCTGGTCCTAATGTGAGATATCCTTCTGGGGCTGAAGTGGTTAAAAAAGGCATCAAGTCCCTGGAAGAAAAATAGCTCAATGTTTTAGGAGTGTGGATTGGGGTGGGGAGGAGAAATACCACTTTCGTTTTGAAGTGAAGGTCTACTTTAAGCATCCTGAGTTATTTCATTTTTCTTGTTTCTCAAGCTCCCATCAGTGCCTCTCACAGATAGATTTAGCTTTTGGGAATAGCCCTATTCTATCTTCTGCTACAAATGTATTTTATGCTCCCAGGGCCTCTCGGACCACTCCCCTGATATACAAATATCTTCATGATAGACCGTAAATTATAGAGTGGTCTATCCCTACATAAAAGCTTCCAGTTTGAGTGGTGCACCCAATCCTTCCGGTACTTAGGTATCCAAATTGCTCCTCAGTTTAAATCTCTTTTCCAAGTAAATTTCCCCAAACTCTTTACTAAAATAAAATCATTGTTAAAAATCTGGTCCTCATATCATATATCTTTTTTGGGCAGAATTTGAGCTATTAAGATGAACATTTTACCCAAACTTTTGTGGGGTTTTTTCCGCTCACTACCTATTAATATCCCCAAATATGTTTTAACTACCTTACAGAAAGAAATCAATAAATTCATCTGGGATGGAAAAAAACCCCATAGCAATAACTTTACATTACATTGGCATCAAAAGAAAGGGGGGCTAGGCGTCCCTAATATTTGGTTGTATTTCCTTGCAGCAAGATTTAACCATCTGGCTCAATGGTACTATAATCACGGTGTCATCCCTTGGCTCACTTTCGAGTCATCCTCAATTTACCCGTACCACATCCAGGGTATACCATGGATCAACACATTGTCCCCTAGATTTTTCATCTCCAGAAATAGTATAGTAGCCCGCCTTTTGCAAATTTGGGCACGCTATAAGGGCACTTTTAAAATGATACCCCCCACGCCACCATTGGCATCATTCTTAGGGGATCCTCGGTTTGCTTTGGCACCTGGAGAGGGTCCCAGATTCAATCTTTGGCGCTGTCTTGGTCTCCACCTACCCCGAACGCTCACAGCAAATGGAAAATTTTTATCCTTTGAAAAGTTACAAAATAAATATAATATCCCCCCATCAGAATATACCAACTATTCCAGAATCAAGGAATTTTTTCAGGTACACTACTCACTTAATCTCCTTCCCCCTTATTTCATGTTTGAACAAATATGCATCAAATCTCCTAGAGATAAAGGAACGATTTCTCTGATTCACAAATCCCTCATTGAATCTACAGCACAGGATAAAACCAAATCCATTACTAAATGGGAGACTGACCTAAATCACTCTTTCTCTCCTGAAGATTGGCTAACTATGTTTGATAACATGCGTAAATGCAATCATTCCATCACAATGAGAGAATCACCTACTAAGCTTCTGGTCAGATGGAATATGACCCCTGCTAAACTAAATCAGTTTTACCCAGCTCTATCCCTAAATTGCTTCAGACTCTGCTTATTTCATGGCACCATGCTCCATATTTTCTGGGACTGTGATCTAATCAAACCCATCTGGCACCTCACTAACACCAAAGCCTCAAACATTACAGGCAAACAACTCTCCCTCACTCAAAGCACAGGCCTCTTATATGCAGAGATTCCAGACATCCCAAGGTCGTCAATGCGAATGATCCATTCCTTGTGCAGCGCAATACATTGGATGATAGCATTCAACTGGAGATCATCGTCTTTGTCCTGGTCACAGGTCCTTTCTAGAATGGAGGTTATTAAGCTGATTGACTGCATTCACCATACCTTACAGGACTCTATGCATATTTTCAAGGAGAAGTGGAGACTCTGGAATGTCCCTCCAAGCAACTCCCCTTTGTAACTATTGTGCCTAAAATATCTCTTCTTATGCTGGATGTCCTTTTTGCATTATACTATCCCTGTTTTCATTCTTTAATACTACCATTGAAAAACAGTATATATAATTGCCAATTTAACTTTTGTACTTTGTATAATCCCACTGTAATATTGTATATTTCTTTATCTGATCTAAAGATGTGATCAACCTTCCTAATAAAGACGATTGTAAACAAAAAAAATTATAGAGTTGAAAGTAAGTCCTTTTTTGGCTTTATTTTTTCCCTTACAGTTTTGATGGATAAAGTTGATGAAATGATCCGACGGTGCAGCCGGCTGCTCCCATAGGCAATCAAAGGGTTAAAGTTGTTGTAAACCCGTTACAACAACTTTAAACTACAGGTAAGCCTATAATCAGGCTTACCTGTGGGTACTGAGAATATCTCCTAAACCTGTACGGTTTAAGAGATACTCAATGTATCAGCATGTGCCAACGTCATCGGCACATGTGCACTGAGCAAATGGCCCCATGGTGCTGTTTGTTCAGTGAATGTGTCATAATCGCCCGTGCTGTGATTGGATTGTATCAACTCTATGGCCTTGGAGGACTGAAGCGACGTCATGACATCACTTCCAGTCCAGGCTAGAAGAAAGAAAAAAATGTAAGCAAAAGATCAAAAAAAAATGTTTTTGTTTATCTTTTGCTTTTAAAGATAAAGAAGAGATTAGGGGTCTTTTTGATCCCAGATCTCTCCATAAAGAGGACCTGTCATCCTTATTTCTATTACAAGGGGTGTTTACATTCCTTGTAATAGGAATAAAAGTGTTTAAAAAACAGCAAAGGGACAGTGTAAAAATTAAAAATAGGACATTTATACCCCTTCCTGCCCAGGCCAATTTTCAGCTTTCAGCGCTCTCACACTTTGAATGACAACTCTCTCATGCTACACTGTACCCAAACAATTTTTTTATCTTTTTTTTTACACAAATAGAGCTTTCTTTTGGTGGTATTTAATCACCTCTGTTTTTTTATTTTTTGCGACATAAGTGAAAAAAGTGTGAAAATTTAAAACAAAACACTTTTTTTTTGTTTCTATGATAAAATTTTGCAAATAAGTAATTTTTGTTCATAAATTTGGGCTAAAACCTATACTGCTACCTATCTTTGGTAAAAATAACCAAAATAAGTGTATATTATTTGGTCTGTGTGAAAGTTATAGAGTCTACAAGCTATGGTGCCAATCATTGAAAATTGATCACACCTGGTGCACTGATGGCCTGTCTCATTTCTTGAGGCCCTGAAATGTCGGGAAAGTACAAATACCCCCCAAATGACCCCTTTTTGAAAAGTACACATTCCAAGGTATTTAGTATGAGGCATGTTGAGTTTTTTGAAGTTGTACTTTTTTCCCACAATTCTTGGGAAAATTAAGAAATTATTGTTTTTTATTTTTTTTTTGCACAAAATTGTCATAACAACAAGTAATTTCTCACACACAGCATATGCATACTTCCAATTACACCCCAAAATACATCCTGCTACTCGCCCCGAGTATGGCGATACCACATGTGTAAGACTTTTTCACAGCCTGGCCACATAGAGAGGTCCAACATGCAGGGAGCACCGTCATGCATTCTAGGAGCAGAATTTTCACATCTAATTTCCTAACGACCTATTACACTTTTGAAGGCCCTGGAGCACCAGAACAATGGAATTACCCGCAAAAATGACCCCATTTTGGAAAGAAAACACCCCAACGTATAATCTATGAGGCATTATGAGTCTTTTGAATGGTTCATTTTTTTCCGCAAGTCTTCGAAAAACGTGGAAAGAAAATGAAAACGCTTTTATTTTTACACAAAGTGGTCAATTTATAAGATATTTCTAGCACATAGCATGTACATAGCAAAAATTACCCCCTAAAATATATTCTGCTACTCATCCTGAGTATGATGAGACCACATGTGTGAGACCTTTACGCAGCCTGGCCACATAGAGAGGTCCAACATGCAGGGTGCACCGTCAGGCGTTCTAGAAGCAGAAATTTCACATCTAATTTCCTAACGACCTATTACACTTTTGAAGTCCCTGGAGCACCAGGAAAATGGAATTACCCACAAAATTACCCCATTTTGGAAAGCAAACACCCCAACATATATTCTATGAGGCATTATGAGTCTTTTGAATGGTTCATTTTTTTCCACAAGTCTTCGAAAAACGTGGAAAGAAAACGAAAACACTTTTATTTTTACACAAAGTGGTTAACTTAACCCCCAAAATATATTCTGCTACTCATCCAAAGTATGGCAATACCACATGTGTGAGACTTTTTCACACCCTGGCCACATACAGAGGCCAAACATGCAGGGAGCACCGTCAGGCGTTCTAGGAGCATAAATTACACATAAAATTTCATTGATACCTATCACACTTTTGAAGGCCCAGGAGCACCAGGACAGTGGAATTACCCACAAAATGACCCCATTTTGGAAAGAACACATTCAAGGTATATTCTTTGAGGCATGGGCTGCAGATAGGTACTCAGGTATTCTGATGGGCTGCAGATAGGTACTCAGGTACTTTGATGGGCTGGAGACAGGTACTCGGGTAATCTGATGGGCTGGTGACAGGTACTCGGGTACTCTGATGGGCTGGTGACAGGTACTCGGGTACTTTGATGGGTTGGTGACAGGTACTCGGGTACTCTGATGGGCAGGTGACAGGTACTCGGGTACTTTGATGGACAGGTGATAGGTACTCTGATGGGCTGGAACATGTACTTTGATGGGGTGGTGACAGGTACTTTTTAATGGGGGGGTGATCAGTGTGCTTGGTGTACACAGTAGGCGGTAACAAGCTGTTACCGCAATCTCCCTCTCACACACAATCGGTGTGTGACTGGGAGAACCGCGGTAACAGCTCGTTACCGCGGTTTGTTTACATCATGTGACCAGCTGTGATTGACACAGCCATTTACCTGGTAAAGAGCCAATTCCATTGGCTCTTTACACTGATCGGAGCTGGGCTTTGTCCGAGGGACAAGCCTCAGCCCCGATCGCCGCGCTGCGCGCACCCGGGGGCGCGCACGAGTGGCATGCATGTGGAGGTCAACAGTGACCGGCTGTGATTGGACACAGCCGGTCACGTGGTAAAGAGCCAAATCTATTGGCTCTTTACCCCAATCGGGGGGGACATGACCCCCCGGGGACACGATCGATCTGGGATCGATCGGCCCGGATCGACGAAGGGTTCCTGCCAACGTCATTTTACAATGACTCGGTAGGGAACTGGTTAACCCTTTCACGCCTAAGCCTATTTCTGACATTTGTTGCTTACAAGTTAAAATCCAATTTTTTTTGCTACAAAATTACTTAGAACCCACAAGCATTATATGTATTTTTAGCAGAGACCCTAGAGAATAAAATGGCGATTGTTGCAATATTTTATGTCACACGGGATTTGCGCAGCTGTCTTTCAAACGCAATTTTCTGGGAAAAAAGACACTGTCATGAATTAAAAAAATGAAACAATAAAATTAGCCCAATTTTTTGTATAATGTGAAAGATGATGTTACGCTGAGTAAATAATTACCTAACATGTCATGCTTTGAAATTGCCCACACTCGTGGAATGGCAACAAACTACGGTACCTAAAAATCTCCATAGATGACGATTTAAAAAAAAAAAACAATGGTTACCTGTTTAGAGTTGCAGAGGAGATCTTTTGCTAGAATTATTGCTCTCACTCTGACGATTGCAGTGATACCTCACAAGTGTGATTTGAATACCGTTTACATTTGCGGGAGCAACTTACGTATGCGTTTTCTTTGCTGCACGAGCTCACGGGATGGGAGCACGTTAAAATTATTTTTTTTCCTTATATTTTTTTTTTTTTAACATTGACCCTTTAAAAAATCTGAACACTTTTATTGCTGTCACAAGGAATGTAAACATCCCTTGTGACAGTAATAGGTGGTGACAGGTACTCTTTATGGAGGGACCTCAAATCCCTCCTTTGCACTTTTTTTTTTTCAAATTGGCGCCATTGGCAGCCAGGTAAACCAGAACTGACGTTGTGACATCACTTCTGGGATTTTACATCGGAGACCCAATCAGAGCCGGCTTTGTTTGGGTCTCAGCCTAGCCAGCGGATGAGCCGGCTGGTGGCTCGGGCCTCCCGGTGGGACAGGAGGCCCGGGAGGAGCGGCGGAAGGCGGTGAGAGGGGGGTACATCCCCTCCCGCTCCTTTAGGATAACAGCCGAGCGGCTTTCAGCCACATCGGTTGTTATCACTAAAAAGCCAACCACTGGCTCTAAAGAACGGTACCGGGGTGATGCCTGCAGCTGCAGGAATCACCCTGGTTTAACCCCTTCAAGATGTATGCAAATTAGCATATGGTCGGCGCGATGGGGTTAATTCATTAAAGTGTACTTTTTTCAAAAGAATTGCATTTTCAAAACCGCTGCGCCAAATACCATGTGACATAAAATATTGCAACGATCGCCATTTTATTCCCTATGGTCTCTGCTAAAAAAAAAATGTATGATATTTGGGGGTTATAAGTAATTTTCTAGCAAAAATTACTGATTTAAACTTGAAATAAAGTACCAGAAAAAGCCTGGTCAGCAAGTGGTTAAAGCGGTATTAAACCCAAACGCAAACAGTTATTATATTGCAGCTTACTAATTCTTAGATGTGATGACTGAATTTGTTTTATTTTTTAGGCTTGCTTTCTTCTATTTTCATCTGGTCATCAAGCCAATAAATTTGTTATATTTCAAATAAACAAGCTGTCTTGGAGATATATTAGTTACAGGGATGAGACAAACCATTTGCCACTAACAGTGGTGCTTAGAATGATCAGCTTCTATTTATATAAAATATTTATCTCAAAAGGAGAAAAAACATCTGTAGCTGTTTATAAAGTATTATCTGGAGTTTGGCTTCAATTTGTTAGTGTATCTAAACCTGGTAGTACATCCGACACTA
>BLSH010528720.1:564886-582020 GCA_018402905.1 Glandirana rugosa
CCCCCGACGCGACTTGCTCATATATGGGCACAGTGCCATCCCTACAGTGCATAATATGGCCCTTACCTGGTGGTCTAGTGGGGGCTCCCTGGTGGTCCTGGGCGGCCTCTCCATGACTTCCCTGGTGGTCCTGGGCGACCTCCTTGCGCTGTCCGGCGGGGGGGGCTCCCTGGGGTCTTGATCCGGCTCCCTGGTGGTCCAGTGGGGTGATCCTGAGGGTGGCTGCGCTGATAAACGTTCAGCGCAGCCCCCCTCATCAGCCGAGCAGCCGATCGGCTCTCCGCTGCTCAGGTCTGCAGACCTGAGCAGAGGAAAAGCCGATCAACGGCTCTTCCTATTTACACTGTGATCAGCCGTGATTGGTCACGGCTGATCACATGGTAAAAGGCTTCGGATCGAAGCCTTTTACCTCGGTCGTTAGTGCGGTGGGTCAGACTGACCCACGGCACCACCGATCGCCGCGATGCGCGCCCCCAGGGGCGCGCGATCGCGCATTATCCTGAGGACGTCAATAGACGTCCAGTCAGGATAATGAACCCCCCACCCGGACGTCATTTGTCAATGCGCCGGGCGGAAAGTGGTTAAAGAATCAATTCCCCCTTGAGCTTGCCCGTTCTGAGGGTCCTCCACCATCCCTGACACTCTGGGTTCACTCATATTGCAATGTTCCATTAAGGCTGACACTCTTTCAGTAATGGAGACCACACCACAGTTTGAGTCTAAAGTGTTTACTCAACTCTTACTTTATAAAAAGTGATGACCTTAGGTGATAAAGAAATAGGCTACAACGTCAAAGAATAACTGGTTAACAGAACTTGTTGACTTAGAAATCACAAAACTTCACACACAAGTTAACCTTTATAAGTCTGATGAATAAAAGGAGCAGTTACTTCAATAGCATTCACCACTTCCTGTACTCCTCAGCAATGGTAATAAATGCAACAGTATAATTTCTCCAGTTGACTTTAAGCAATTACCCGTGGGTTCACTGAGAGCAATATGGCTTAATAGTGTTTGATGAGAATCAATATACAACAATGAACCCTATACAGAACCAGGTGAACCGGAGATAAATTGATACCACTCAGCGGAATGCTGTTCAAATTGTATTAGTCTATAGAATGCAGGTATACATTATAACTAAATGTCAATTTAGGTCAGTATTCTGTAATAACACTACACAACAGTAATTATCTATCTAACTCCTCCTGTTCTAACTTAGAGAGTTCTTAGGAGATGCAATAATACCAAGTAAACAGCCTTGAGTATATAACTGGGAAGTGGATGAGTAGATGTGGTTGCAGCAATCCTGTGCTGTAAAGTTCAGTAGATCTTCTGCCGGCTATTTGTAAGTGAAAGTTAGGTACCTGAGAACACTGTGTCCTTCTAATCCTTGAGATGAGGCACAAAGAGGTTAAAGTGGTTCTCAAATCGTGACAACCACTTTAACCTAAAGGTAAGCCTATAATAAGGCTTTTTATAATATGTATAAACAGCGCTTGCCTTTCTACCCTTATGGTTGAACTCTTAATTATATTAAGCTATGGGTGTATTCTCAAAGTGTTATCTCCTTGTTATTGTGCAACAAAAACCATTAACAATAAATTATATGTAAATTATTACATCATATTGAGTGAGAAATTAATCCAAACATAAAGTGCCATTCTGCTCTATACCCTATGAGAATGATATTTTCAGGTTTACTCCTTATATGATTTCCTTAATGTACAAATTCTTATACAGTTATAAAGTGCATTGGTGCAAACAATGAAATGGTGCAACAACTCTTTTTGTAAAGTCTTTTAAGGTGCTCTGGTGCAAACTATTAGTGCAAAAAAAAATTTTTTGTTGTTTTTTTCTTTTTTCTGTGGTTAATTTTCTGTGGTTAATTTTCTTGCTCCGTGCTCATAATTGTTCAACACACATCAAGGTCCATACACTGTTACAATCTCCTTAAGTGCTCGTGCTTTTTGTGCAGTAAATAAAATCTTTGGGGTATGTACCCTGCTTACCAGATGTAGTTGACTCTCCAGCCTTACGGCATGGAGGAGTCAGTAAACGCTTGTGGTCTACAATCCGACCCAGGATATAATAAAGCTTACCTGTAGGTGCCCTGCATATCTCCCAAACCTGCACGGTTCAGGAGATATGCAGTGTACTGAGATGTTCCAACGTCATTTCGTCACATGTGCAGTGAAGAAACGGCTTCCGTGCCGTTTCTTCACTGTGTTCGTGCCGTGACTGGTGGCTCCTGCACGCATACGCGGGAGTGACGTCACGCAACTCCGGTCAGTCACAGAGCCGGAGATCACGGCCCTGGAAGGAAGAGGGGCAGAAGATGGACGCTGCCTGCACAGGGGACAGTGGTGGACCTCACAGGCTTTGTTTGTAGGTAAGTGGCACATAATGGGCTACTATGCGATGCATAGTAGCCCATTATGCATCTACTTTGCAGGGGAATATAGAGGAAGTAAACCCAATCTGGGTTTACTTCCTCTTTAAACTTCACTGAATTAAATAACCTTCCAATGATCACTGACTCATAGAGTAAGCTGGTCACTAACAACAATCCAGTGTATAGTAACTGTAACCCAGGATGTATTAAAGAAATGCTGCACAGACAGTATAAGTACTCTTATAGGTGGGCCTGTGCCCGCTCAACAAACCAAGGGAATGACTGTAGACAAACGGTCCAGCTGCTCAGATGAGGATGATATTAATGCTGGAACCGCTGGTACACACTTGCTCTTTGCTCCTGGGGAAAAAATGGCTTCCACTGCTCTCCCAGCAGCTCTCCCGAATCGAAAGATGCGACAGACTGGACTCAGACGAGGATAGGCCGGTTCTGCTGGTTGCCCACTTGAGTGCTGGGGTACCTGGGCTAGCTGGAACACTTGCAAAGGATTCAGTCTGCTGGATCACTGTATGTAGGCCGCAGGCCTAGCTCCTGTTATAAAGGCACACAGGGTCCACTGCTGATCGATCACACCGTCCCAAGAGACTGCTCCCAGCTCCGCCTCCCACTTAATTTCTCCTACAAAGCAGAGTTTCTCCCAGGAGCCTTCACTGCAGCACAAGCCCCATGGGTAATAGTCCTTCCATATCAGAGTCTGCTGACCGTTTCTTCTTGTCACACTACAAATCCCACAAAGCATCACTCTCCCATACAAATCCAGTCTTGTTCTGCAAGTTCACACTAGAGGGAATCCTCTATAATGTTCAAGGAGCACAATTGTCTCTGTGCCAGAGGAGTATTTCTGGACTCCTGGCTACACTCTCCCCCCACTTAAAACATTTGGTCCCCAAATACTCAGGGCTTAATAATCTAAAAAACAACATGGTTAATACAACCTAACCCTCAGCTAAATTCAACAAGTATTGATAAACATCTGGGTTCTGCTGAAACCACTTATACACATTTTCAGTGCGCTCATAATCAGTTTTCTGACAGGCCAGGGCAATAGCCATGTCTCACCCAGCAGTATCAGAGGTCACATGGAAAAAAATTCCCAGCTAGATTTTGCATGACAAGGGCCAGGGTAGAGCCCGATCTTTGAATTGTAGGAATCAGTCTATCAGAACTTTCTCCTAAGGTGTCATAAGTCAATCTTCTGGGTGGGTGAATATTTATTTGTAGATGTATAGGTGTCTTGCACGTTACCCAATAAGGGAGAAGAGTTTTCAGTTTCTCATCCAATATAAGGGATGACTTCTGTCTCAGCGGTAAGGGTATAGTCTTTCTCTAATTTACATGAAGAAGTAACTGACTGATTATTTTCTTCTTCCAGTTTAGGATTTTAAGTGGAATCGTCTATAGAAACAACTTTGGGGGGCAGATATTCTTCAAGAGTATCCAATATATTGGAAGTTAAATTCTCACCTTGCTCTTCAGTACCTGCAGGACAAGGAATACAATCGTCATTGAAACTGATGAGATTTCCTTGCTCTAGAGTATTAGAAGGTAAAACGTCTGAATGGTCTTCAGCCTACATTCCTCGACTAGGTGTCTAATTTGACGGAATTGCACGGCTTCTCCCAGGAAATTGAACATTGGGTTTCATAACAGGAGGAAAAACTTTGTTAATTGGATTTACCCGCTGATCCGAAGAAATCCTCTTTCCAGCCGATAACAGGGGAGTATTTCATTGTGGCTTGAAAGAGCGTGAAGACCCACCGGCTTCAATACATGACTCGGATGGATGTCACCAAGACTGGACTTCTTTGTCAGGGATCCCACTCCCAAAACGGTATTAAATCATCATCCTCACTTTCTTCAGAAACTGGTTTAATAGTCTTGGCAGAGGGTTTTCTTTGAGATCTTGTTTTAGGAGGACTTGGATCCTCCAAAGGAGCGTCTAAAACAGCAGGCATCCTCAGAGCAACAGAAAGGGGAAGTAAATTATCTCGGAGCCACATTTTAATGGACCAGCTTGACCTTCAGGTCTGATCTGATATACAAGCAATCCAGGAAGTTGCTTGCAGATAACATAAGGGTGAGGCCTCCACCGATCAGCTATCTTATGTTTTCCAGGCACACCCAGATTCTTTAACAAAACACCTTATCTCCCGGCTGAAGCTCCTGAACTATCACATGAAGATCAAAATTCTTTTTATTTGTTACTTCTTGGGTAGTAGCATGTTGTCTGGCACTCATACGCCTGCTTCAAATTCTTCCTTAACCGATCTACATAAACTTTGTGGGACGTCAATGAGGTGTCATCAGTAGACGTTCCGAAGACCAAGTCAATTGGTAACCTAGTCCCGCACGAACATGAGACAATAGAGTGAATATCCAGTTGCATCACTCACAGTACTGTTATAAGCATTTACTAGACTAGTAAGATGATCTCCCCAAATCTGTTTCTTTTCAGAAGGCAGGGTGCCTAACATATTCAATAAAGTTCGATTGAAGCATTCGGGTTGAGGATCTCCTTGAGGATGATAAGGTGTGGTGCATGATTTCTTGATGCCCAATGACCTGCACCGTTGTTGCATGAGTTTACTTTCAAAGTCTATTTCTTGATCAGAGTGAATTCGTACTGGCAGCCCATAATGGACAAAGAATTTCTCCACCAACACCTTGACTACAGTAGTAGCTTGTTGATCCTTGGTAGGGTAAGCTTGTGCATATCTGGTAAAATGATCAGTCACCACTAATATGTTGTTTCTTTCACCTATATCTGGTTTCAGGCACAGGAAGTCAATACATACCAGGTCTAATGGGCCCTGACTATGTAAGTGCTCCATAGAGGCAGCAGGGGTTGGAAGGGTCTTTCTCTGAATACAAGATATACAGGAGCGGCAATAATCTTCTACTTCCCTTCTCATATAGGGCCAATAGAACCTAGCTTTGATCAACTAGAAAGTCCTTTCTATACCCAGGTGTCCATGTTCATCAGGTAAAGACACTAAGACTGAACTGCGATGTTTCTCAGGTAAATACAGCTGCCAGGCTTCCTCTGTCCCTTCACTAGGGCCTTGCCTATGAAGCAATCCATCTGTCAATTGTAGTTGTTCCATTGGCGATGCATTATTCTGGCCTGCTTAATAGCACTCTTCAGAAGTAATTGAGGGTCTTGTTGTGCCAAAGCCTGCAAAGTCACATGTCCGAGGGGATCTTGTTCCTGGTCAATTTTGATCTCTTTCCTAGTCAGCCGAGGAAACCCTTCACTCCTCACTTGTGTCAGCCAACAACAGGATAATGGTACCCCTGCTGGTGAGACCCCTATAGATTCAGCAGCAACTCATCCTCTCAAACGATGAACCATTCCTCAGCATAAAGCCTGAATGCCATCCACTGGCCCAAACGTCCACTCTTGCATCTCTTGGCTCTGTCGATATGGCCAAAAGCATCCAAATCTCTGTTTCCAGCACCAGGACGATATTTTAGACTGAAATGGAACCCAGCCAAGGCAGCCAACCATCTATGCCCTGTGGCATCCAGCTTTGCAGTTGTCAGCAAGTACGTCAATGCATTATTTTCAGTTTAGACAACAAATTGCGCTCCATACAAATAGTCTTTTAACTTGTCTACAACTGCCCACTTCAAAGCCAGGAACTCCAACTTATGGGCCGGATAGCTTCTTTCAGAGGGTATAAGACTTCGGCTCACATAATCCACAGGCCATAGATGACCACCTTGATCTTGATAGAGTATTCCTCCCAACCCATCTAGGCTGGCATCTACATGAAGCTCATAGGGCTTAGAAGGGTCATCATAAGCCAGGACTGGAGCCTCAGTTAGACTGATCTTTAATCCTCAATATGCTTCTTCACACAAGGGAGTCCACTGATCACAGATGGAGTCCTTCTTCCCTCTTCGACCTATCTTCTTCTCTTTCAATTTCCCATCCTCTTCCCCAGAGGCCACCTGCAACAAATTGTTAAGAGGCTTGGATATCTTAGCAAAATTAGACACAAATCTTCGATAGTATGAACAAAATCCTAAGAAGGATCGCAGCTCCGTCACAGTCTCCGGCCGTGCCCATACAGTGACCGCTTCCAGCTTCCTCGGGTCAGTGGTCCCTCCATTGGCCAACACCACATGCCCCAAGTAAGTAAAGGAAGTACGATAGAACTGACACTTCTCTAGAGACAACTTCAACCCTTCTTCATGGAGCCTCTCAAACACTTTTTCCAGCCTCACCTCATGCTCTTCCAAAGTTCTTCCAAACACTATGATGTCATCCAGATACACCAGGACTTCCACCATGTTCATGTCTCCCAAGGTCCTCTCCAACAATCTTTGAAAAGTGGCTGGAGCCCCAGTCAATCCTTTTGACATTCTATTAAACTCGTAGAACCCCAGAGGACATATGAATGCTGTCTTCTCTTTGTCCTCAGCACACATGGGTATCTGATAGTACTCACTCTTCATGTCTAACACACTAAACCATTTGGCTCCCGCCAGACACTGCAAGACATCCTCAATCCTTGGTGTGGTGTATTGGTCAGGAATGGTTCTCCGGTTGAGGGTTCTGTAGTCTAAACACATTCTTAGAGTTCCGTTTTTTCTTTCGAACCACTACTATTGGAGAAGCATATGGACTTCTGGACTCCTGAATAACTCCAGACCTTTTTAATTCCGCCAACTGCTCCCTCAAATTTTCTAGATCCTTCCAGGAATCCTCCGGGCTCTCTCTCTGAATGACTTCTCTTCCTGCAAACATATCCAATGATAGGCACTCTTGGCGCAGCCCACGTCAAAGTCATCACTAGCGAAGATTTTTTCCCACCGGCGTAGTTGAGACTTCATCCTTTCTTCCCATACAGGAGGCAAATCAGCAGCACACTCTTCCATCTCTTTTCTCAGAATTTGCAGGCTCTTTCCTTTCTGCTCTTCTTCAGGTGTCACTGGAGTGGTTGCACTCACCTGGCCCACAGGCATCCTTGTCTTCAGGATCACAGGAAGGTCAGAAACATTTTGCATACTAATAAACACTCTCTTCTTATTTCTCAGTAGAGCTTTTGTGGGTACTATCTCAGGGACCATGACGAAGCCTACAGCTTTGGTTTGTGCATCCATCTCCAACACTACAAAGGGCCCAGGATAATCCCAGGTCAGCTTTACTGTAGCCTTCAGACAGGTGACTTCCTCAGGCTGCAGCACGGTCTCTCTCGTGTCTAATTTCCACAAACGACCTACCCCATGGGCTGGAGCTTTCTTCTCCTGAATCACTTGCTGACAGGCTTGATACAGAGTGGGGTGAATTTTCTCAGGTCTAGCCCCATCTTCTCCGATCACCTTCTCCAATAATCTTCATATTAGTCTTGATTATCATGGAATTGTGCTCTGCCCCAGCTGGCCTGGGGCACACCACAGCAAGGGTATCAAAGGTCTCCACCCTTCCAGTGGCAGCTGGCCCAAAGGAAATTCTGATGGGAATATAACCGTCGTTAGGCCCCAGTATCTAACAGAGCTGGAGTGCAAATACCTTCCACTTGCACCGAGACAATAAGAGCGGGCACTACTAACTTCTCTCGTAGGGTAGCTTTCTTGGTCCTACCGGAATTCCTTATCCAGCCGCTCTGTGAGGATCTAACTCTGGCCCTAGTAACTGACTCAATATTGACTCCCTGCGCCTGGTCCTCAGACCCCGGTGACAGGTTAGGTACACTCTCCTTCTTGGAAATTCTCTTCTTCGGACTTGTCCTACTTCGGCTTGGCTTCTTGGAGCTCAGATTCTTTGGGTTCCCAGTTGGCTCCTTCACTAAGACCCCTGAATTTTCCCACCTTCTGAGTAACCAATATCTGTTGTAATGCCTTCAATAATTCTGCCATTAAATTAAACTCTTCTTCTCTCTTTGGGCACTGCCGCTTGAAGTGACCAGACTCCCCACACTTGAAGCACTTTCTAGGATCATTTACATCCATCTGAGTAGCTCCTTGAGCTTCCATGACTCTCAACAGGGTTTGTTGTAGCTATCTCTGAGCTTGAGCCACCTGTGCTAGTAGTTTGACTGGAGACTCTTCAGGAGTGGGTGAGGGCCTAAGAAGTCTAAAGCTGTCTCCCCACTCAGAACTCTCCTCACTATATTGTTACCTTTTCACAGCTTCGGGTACATTCCAGACTTCCACTGCTTGAATAGCCTGATCCATACAACTGTCAAAGTCTTCCTCCCCTGCTGGAGTGGGTGTGCGGCCAGAGAAATATTGCAGCATTCAATAACCCTGATGAGCCATAAAGTCATTGCTCTTAATCAGACTTTCTACCAACCCACCCATGTCCAGGTAAAAGGATTCGGGTGGCATCCCTCTAATGGCAGTCGCAGCTTCCTTCTCCTCTATGTCTGACTTCACTGAGGCGCATAGAGATTCTTCCTGTTCTGACCCTTCCTCCATCTTCAGGGGTTTAATATGAGCTTCCAATCCTCCTGTCAGGGTCACAATCTCCTCCCGGAGACTTACTGGAACACTTGCCCTCCATTCCACTAGAGCATAGGTATTATCCTCCTCATAATCTGTCCTCAGATCCACGACATAGGACCCCTGGTTTGGAAAGGCCCCTCTCAACATCAGTTGCACATCTCGTTCAGACCACCCCACTCCGGATAACTTTAATGCGCTTTACAACTCTAACCGACTTTCTTCCTCTTGAGCCCACATAGTGGCGGCAACTGAATCCATCTTGTTTCCAGGGGTTTCTTCAGACCTTCTGAGGTTCACCATAGGGGGATTCCCAGACAAGCCCCCAAATGCCCCCTTGAGGGCTGCTTAAAGAATCAATTCCCCCTTGGGCTTCCCCGTTCTGAGGGTATCCACCACCCCTGATACTCTGGGTTCACTCATATTGCAATGTTCCATTAAGGCTGAAACTCTTTCAGTAATGGAGACCACATCACAGTTTGAGTCTAAAGTGTTTATTCAACTCTTACTTTATAAAAAGTGATGACCTTAGGTGATAAAGAAATAGGCTACAACGTCAAAGAATAACTGGTTAACAGAACTTGTTGACTTAGAAATCACAAAACTTCACACACAAGTTAACATTTATAAGTCTGATTAATAAATGGAGCAGTTACTTCAATAGCATTCACCACTCCCTGTACTGCCCTGCAATGGTAATAAATGCAACAGTATAATTCCTCCGGTTGAGTTTAAGCAATCACCCGTGGGTTCACTGAGAGCAATATGTCTCAATAGTGTTTGACGAGAATTAATTTACAATAATGAACCCTATACAGAACCAGGTGAACCGGAGGTAAATTGATACCACTCAATGGAATGCAGTTCAAATGGTATTAGTCTATATACATTATAACTAAATGGCAATTTAGCTCAGTATTCTGTAATCACTCTACACAACAGTAATTATCTATCTAACTTCTCCTGTTCTAACTTAGAGAGTTCTTATGAGAATAAATAATACCAAGTAAACAGCCCTGAGTATATAACTGGGAAGTGGATGAGCAGATGTGGTTGCAGCAATCCTGTGCTGTAATGTTCAGTAGATCTTCTGCCAGCTATTTGTAAGTGAACATTAGGTAAGATGAGGCACAAAGAGGTTAAACTTCACTGAATTAAATAACCTTCCAGTGATCACTGACTCATAGAATAAACTGGTCACTCACAGCAAACCAGTGTATAGTAACTGTAATCCAGGATATATCAAAGAAATGCTGCACAGGAATAACTGTAGACAAACGGTCCAGCTGCTCAGATGAGGATGATATTAATGCTAGAACCGCTGGTACACACTTGCTCTTTGTTCCTGGGGAAAAAACGGCTTCCACTGCTCTCCCAGCAGCTCTCCCGAATCGACAGATGCGACTACCGCTGTGACTGCTGCTGCTCCAGACTGGACTCAGACAAGGATAGGCCAGTTCCGCTGGTCACCCGCTGGAGTGCTGGGGTACCACAGCTAGCTGGAACGCTTGCAGAGGATTCAGTCTGCTGGATTGTTGTATGTAGGCCGCAGGCCTAGCTCCTGTTATAAAGGCAAACAGGATCCATTGCTGATCGATCACGCCATCCCAAGAGACTGTTCTTAGCTCCGCCTCTCACTTAAATAAGTTCCACAAAGCACTGTTTCTCCCAGGAGCCTTCAATGCAGCACAGCCCAATGGGAAATGGAGTCCTTCCATATCAGAGTCTGCTGACCGTTTCTTCTTGCCACACTAAAAATCCCACAAAGCATCACTCCCATATAAATCATATTGCTTATGTCAAGTCACAATTATGATTGTAAAGGGTGGAGTTTTTTTACCTTGTATGCATGAATACTTACCTGAGCCTGATCTCCGTCCAGCGATGAGCAATTGAGCGGCAGCTCTCCCAGGTCTATCTCTTCTCATTGGCTGAGACACAGCAGTGGGAGCCAATGTCAATCACAGCCAGTGAGGAGGGAGCAGGACTGAGTCATGCTCTGTGTGTACCACTTGCACACATAGAGGCATCCATCTATTAAGGGTGCACGGGTGACACCCCCTCTGTCCTCGCCACCTCCATCTATGCTATGGATAGATTCATGCATAGCCGCCCGCAACCCCCCCATTCATGTGGCCGGCCCCTTTGAGGCACTGGCCGCATGAATTACCGCTGCCGGGGGTTTCTTTGAAGCATCTCTTAGAGCCGTAGGCTTTAATAGGCTTCAATATAGTGTGGCTTGTGGCGCAGAGCGTGCCACCACAAGCCCTTAGAAAGGCAAATGAACATTTGCCCTTCTAATACTAAACTGCTCTCCGCTAATCAGGAAGCACGGGTATGTTACCGGTTTCCCAATTGGCGGAGAAGACAGGTGATCCTATTGGATGCCTTTCTAGTCAGAGGAGGGGGTTGCACGGCTGAAGCTGCCCACTCCTAGATGGGGTAAGTGTGGGACTTTGATGTCCCAACTACCCTGGGGGGAACTTCTGTCAGTGCCGCGAGCCCCGTCGTGGGGGGCTGTATACCCCTATCTGTGATGCTTCAGTATATCCCTATCTGTGATGCTGCTGTATATCCCTATCTGTGGTGCTGTATTCCCCTATCTATGGTGCTGTATATACCTATCTGTGGTGCTGTATATCCCTATCTGTGGTGCTGTATATACCCCTATCTGTGATGCTGTATATACCCCTATCTGGCGATGCTGCATACTCTATCTGGAGATGCTGGGCTGTATACTCCTGACACAATGGGTGGAATCTATAAGGGGTGGGGCTTTTGAGAAGTGGGAGGGGTCAAAAAGGAAGGGCGGGGTCTGGCGCCCCCCAATCCTAAAATTTCACCAGCCGCCACTGCACAGAGATGACTTGGGAGCGAGCATGCACGAATGCCCCCAGAGCCAGCAGCCTGCTATGGGGGCACTGAGCAAGGGGGAGGGTCCAGAGGCACCAGCAGGGGACCTGAGAAGGAGGATCCGGGCTGCTCTGTTCAAAACCATTGCACAGAGCAGGTAAGTATGATGTGTTTATTATTTTGAAGAAAAAAATGAACCTTTAGAACCACTTATGTGTAAAATATTTTGTTCCAGTAACTCTTGATGCATTCCAAGCATTCACAGAAATCAAGCTGTGGAACCCAAGATGCAAAAAATGTGGTTTACCAATTTTAGTGTTAGCATGATTCAACATGATTCAGTTTAGATATTACAGTAAACATATATTTTGTGCATTTTGTGAAAGCAAACTGAATAAACAAGGTGTGTACCAATAAAACAGGAAGTGTCATTTCTGACCCAGTTTCATGCTTTTTTACTTGCTTGAACAAATTAAGTATTGCACTCCTTTTATCATACAGTGAAGCATTGCTTGGTGTAAGGTACAAGAACATATTGACATGGTAAGCTCTTAAATCATATTTCTTTTTGATGAAGTCCCTATTTCTTAATATTTCAGTCATCAGCGATGTTGTCCTAGTTAAATATGCAGCTAGGATTTACATCAGACCTAGAAAGTTCCTAGATTACATCGTACCTCCTAACAATAATGATTGGTCACAAACTCAGTCTTGGTGGGATGACAAAAATATGAAGATATATTTTCACATATTTTAATTTAATTACTTTACACTGGTCAAAGAAGAATCTGAAAATCTGATATTTCTCTGGAAATAATTTATTATCTCGTGCCAATTTATCAACAGAACAAACTACTTGCGGTGAGTATGTGTGGACAAATATTAACTTCAGAATTGACAAATAGTGTAAAATGTAATAGTGGATGTAAAATACTATCTAGTATATTTGTATTCAAATAATATATAATATGCTTTATGAATGTTTTTTTTTTTTTTTTTTTTTTTTTATGGTTACACGCTTACCTTCTGCAGTTTGGCAATTTCTTCCTTTTTTTCTCTTTGAGTATATGCGTTGGAACAGATTAGTTTAGATTTTTAAAAATCCTTTAGATTCAATTTAAAGGATATCTGTAAAGTTACAGCATCCAGAATATCAACAGACCTACCTGCAAAGAATTATAAAGAAATACAACAAATTGGTTAGCAGGACTACAGGCATAGTTATTGAATCATTTCTGAAGATGTTGAGTGAGTGGCTAAAGATAAAATCTAGAGGATTGGTACTTGATCTTTCAAAAGCCGAGGTCCTAATTTGCTGGGTGGAAGTGTATTAGGTCCCCAAAGGAGTTGTTTTTATTTTAATCTCATTTGGAATTCCATAGGGCATTCAATGTACAAGCTACTGTTTATATTTGAAAAATTGTTTCAGAGAATGAAGTGAATTTGTGGGCTTCATTATAAGCTGCTAGGGTAAATGCCAGAAATGTACATTTGGGGCTAATGTAATTACAGAATGTAGTGAAATCTACACATAGAATGAGCTGTGATGGAGCTTATTATGGGTGTATCTTGACCATACTATGTAGGGCACTGAAGCAGAAAAGAAAAAGGAAAAGCATAGGAATAGCAGAATACACCTTTTTAACGAAAACTGAAGTTAATAGCACAGGTGAAGGGCTTATTATGAGTATACAGTGACATGCTACGGTTTACTGGAACAAGCAGTACCATGACAAGCTATAGCATTCCTAAACATGAAACACCATGGCAGGCTATAACTCAATGCAACACACATCAACATTATGGAAAGCACTGAATACTATGCAGTTGGTCACAAATGCAAATATAGGAATTAATGTAGGTATACCAAGGCCAGCTATTGACTACTGGAATAAGTGCATGAATAGAATGTATGTATTGTAAGCCAAGATGGATAATTAAACCCTACCTCCAGGGACTCTTATAGATAATCTAGGTTATGGGTTATTGGAAGCACAATAGAAGAGTGCACTGAAGGCCAGAGTCAGATAAAACATTAAGTGTTGCTAAACCATGGCAGGCTATAGCTAATCTGGAGACACACAGGTACAGAAAAATGCACTGTAAGTAGTAATGAATGTCAATAACATATGTATGGTAGGTTATAATTCACAGAAACAAACAGGTAGGAAATTCATGCAGGAACACCACAATGCATTGTAAGTGATTTAAAGAGTAGAGCCAAGAGTGCAGAGCTTACTCCAGGTATGTAAAGTTGTAGTTTGCTAGCATGAATAATTGATTAAAATAATACATTATAAGGAAAGGTGGAGGTCAAAGACACAGATGCAGGGCTTTCTGTTGCTATCCCATGGAACTTGGCTATAGCTCACCAGAGCTTTTGGTATGAGCTATCAACACAATAATATGTTAATTCATTTGCAGCCCAAATATAGTTCAGAAGTACCATAGCAGGACTTACAGTATGTATACCTTGGCAAGCTATAGATTACCTGCTCAAAAACAAGCATATAAAATGCATTGTGTGCCAAGATCTAAATAGAAATATGGGTATTTAAAATGCTATGTATAATTGTGGACTATAGCTTTCTTTCACTAGCAAAGAATAGAAGAAGCACAGGGACAAGGCTGCATGTTATAGCTTACTAAAGCAGACAGGTGAGAATCAGCACAGAGAAAGAAAATCACTACCTTCCAAGAATATTAGAATGTACTGTAAGCCAAGATGAGCATTGAAAAAAAAAAAACGTAGCTTTAGGACCCATTGTAACTAAAACATGAGAATAGAAAAATGCTTTGTAAGCCAGGATAGAAACATTAGTTATGTATATTAGCAAACTGTAGTTTATTTAAGGAGTAAACTCCACTATACCCAAGTAACATAATGCACATTGAACCAGACTAAGGAGCTATGGGTTAAGACTCTACTGTAGATATAGTATGGAAGATATAGCTTTTTGGAAGAAGCAACTAAATAGAGGAAGGTATTCTAAGAAAACATGGAGAACAGAAACACAGATGCATGGCTTGCTATAGGTATGCCATGACCAACTATAGCCACTGGCTGTAGCTCTGATGAAAAAGGGATTCCCCTTGAAATGTGTTAGCCACATTGGACCTGGATGGCTTCTTTCCATGCTGTTGATTAAGTGCTGCAGATTTGGCGGCTGTAGATTTGTATTCACTGATATGCTTGTTAACCTAATCTGTTTGTAAGTGTAATATTTGATTTTACTAATCAATAAATGCCATATGAAGGTAATTTGCTAGGCTGGTGCCCCCTTTTTTTCTTTTTTTTTTTATTGCTGTGCATGATGGGATACCCTCAGTCCTAAGAGGGCAGCAAAGCATTGTAGCGCCATTTAATCACAAACTAGAAGAGAGGAAACGTATCCATTTTTTAGCACCACATTTGAGAGAAGGAGGTTGTTTCTATTAGCAGGATAGAGTACGGGGCTCAGCAGGGCATATACAGGGCTCAGCAGGGAAAATTACAGGGGTTTAGCAGGGCAGAGCACAGGGGTCAGCTGGGCAGAGTACAGGGTTTAGCAGGGCATAGTAGAGCAGTGAGCAGGGCAGAGTACGGAGCTCAGCAGGGCAGGGTACAGGAGTCAACAGGGCAGAGTACAAGGGGTCATCAAGGTAGTGTACAGGGAGTCATCAGGGCAGAGAACAGGGACTAGAAGGGCAGAGCACAAAGGTTATCAAGGCATGGTACAGAGCTGCAGGGCACAGTACAAGGGGGTCAACACTCAGCAGGGCAAAGTACAGAGGGGCAGGAGGGTGCAGAAAAGGGCTTAGTATGGAATAGTACAGAGGTGTAGCAGGGCAGAGCACAGGGGTCAGCTGGGCAGAGTACAGGGCTCAGAAGGGGAGAGCACCAGGGCTCAGCAGGGCAGAGTACAGGGGTCAGCAGCACAGTGTACAGGGGGGCAGCAGGGCACAGTACAAGGAGTCATCAGTGCACAGTAAAGGAGATTAAGGGGGCACAGTACAGGGAGTCAAGAGGGCACAGTACAGAGAGTCAGCAGGATACAGTAGAGGGGAGCATTAGTCTATAGTGCAGACGCTCAATTCTGGGTCGAACCTGAGATAAGCAATGTACAGGTGGGGCAGCAGGACAGAGTAGAAGGCTCAGCAGGATAGGGTATAGTGGTTTAGCAAGGCAGAGCACAGGGGTTAGTGGGGCAAATTACAGGACTCAGCAGGCCAGAGCACAGGGGGTCATCAGGGAGGAGCACTGGGGGCATCAGTGCAGAGCACATGGGTCATCAGGGCAGTGTGCAGGAGGTCAGCAGGGCAGAGTACAGAGGGTGAGCAGGGCACAGTAGAGGGGATCAGGAGGGCACAGTAGAGGGGGTCAGCAAGGCACAGTACATGGGGTCAGGATAACACTGTACAGGAAGTCAAAATGACACAGTACATGGGAGTCAGTAGGGCACAGTACAGTGGATGAGGAGGGCAGTGTACAGGAGGTCAGGAGGGCACAGAACAGGGCTTAGTAGGGAAGAATACAAAAGTTTAGCAGGGCAGAGCACATAGTCAGCTGGGTAGAGTACAGGGCTCAGAAGGGAGAGCACAGGGCTCAGCAGGGCAGCATACAGGGGTCAGCAGGACAGTGTACATGGAGTCATCAGGACACAGTAAAGGAGATCAGGATGGGACAGTACAGGGATTCAGGAGGGCACAGTACAGAGAGTCAGCAGGACACAGTACAGGGGGGCATTAGTCTATAGTACAGTTGAACTTAAGATATGCATTGCACAGGGGGAAGCTGGGGAAAGCACAGGGCTCAGCATGGCAGAATACAGTGGTTTAGCAGGCCACTGTACAAGGGTCAGCATGGCAAAGTACATGACTCAGTAAGGCAAAGCACAGGGGTTAGCAGGGCAGAGCACAGGAGTCATCAATGTAGAGCACGATGGTAGGCTATAGCTTATATTAATGAGTATAACAATAGAAGAATGCATTGTAAGCTAGCATAAGGTCAGAAACATGATATATATATATATGAGATATATATTATTAGAACAAACATGAAAACAAGCTGTATAGTATTAGAACAAACAGATCAGGACAGTGATAGGTAAACACATTGGGACAAAATCATGCTAACAGGCTATAGCTTACTAGAACAATATTAGCAATAGAAAAATTGCATCACAAACTAACATATGGTAGAGACATGGCTGCGGGAAATAGTATAGGTATCCCATAGTAGGTTATGACATACTTGAACAATAAATAGGAGCATGGTGGACAAAAGCATGGGTGCAGAGCTGTATTAATCACTTAATTTGAGAAAATGAATACAAAAATCATTGAGAACCCAGACAAGACCAGAAACATGTCTATAAGGCGTATGCAGGGTACCCACTATACGTTTTTTTTTTTTTTGCTTAAGTACAAACAAGA
>BLSH010528720.1:584141-607495 GCA_018402905.1 Glandirana rugosa
ATGTGACGATTACGTAGTCCTTTCCATTCCTGTGAGTCCCTTAGTCTGTGCTTACTCAGATCATTGTCTTCCTGGCAACAGGTCAGCTGTAGCCTTGCAGCATGCAGGCTGCACAGAGGAGCCATGATCCCCAACCATTCGTGGTAGTCCTATTTGTGACAATCTGTGACTTCTAAAGAGTTTGTATGCTGATGCATTAGCAGTGTAGAACACAACTGATGAGCCACATACATGTGATAAAAGCAGATCGGTAGTTCCTAGATCAAGCAGTGTATGTGAGAGGTAGGGATACAAAAAGTGAATATAGTAAATATATTGAGTGAGATATTAGCACATGTATTGTGGTAGTACAATTAATGTAATGTATATGTTGTTTATGGTATAATGTATATATATATGCATATATATATATATATATATATATATATATATATATATTTAGCACAAGGGATCAGGGAGCTGGCACTAATATTAGAATATAACAATTTGTGAGTGTGTATTGCAATTTATTTGAGCAGCATTTTGCTTTTAGAAAAGTTAGACAGTGCAAAATCTTGCTTGTTTAATCACGAAGTGGAGCTGCATAGAGGGTTTTCACAGCATGAAAAACAAGGTTGCTTTCTAGTACTGCAAGCTTATTAAATTGTGTACAGAAAAAGAAGGGAGACTCAGCCAATCTAGATGCAGGCACAATAAATAATTTCCCTGCTGAATTTACAGTATATCATAGTGAAACAAGGAATTATATATAGCTTGACATTTTCACTGGCAAGCAAATTGGGCATAAGATGTTTAATAATTCAAGAATAACAGACTGGATTTATGTTAGGATGGATGTACGTTGACTGATTTCTTTATACAGCTACAATAAATGTTAATTTGTACAGATAACATACAGAAATAGATAGTATTTTATTGTACTGCTATAAAGCTATTTAAGAAGCTACAATAAGAGCCGGCTCACACTGCCACGACTTCTCAGGCGACTTGAGTCGCCTGACAAGTTGCCCTCCATGCAGTGCAATGGAACCGTTTAAAAAGGAGAGACTCAAGTCGCTCTGACTTAGAAAAAGGTTCCTGTATTACTTTGGGTGGCGACTTCAGGTGACTTGCATTGACTTCTACTTCAGAAGTCGCTTGCAAGCTGCACTGAAGTCGCGCTGTGTGGGGTCGCGCTGAGTCGCCCCGCAAGTCGGATCGCCCCTGAGTGAACCGACCTTAAGTCCTTAAAAAACAAGTTTTCTTTCTAGCACTGTATGTTTCTCAAAATGAATGCAGTAATAGTAAGAATATGCAAATATACTGGGTGCAAGAAAAGTGCTTCATTTTGCCTTTGAAAGCCTGAGATATGTCATAATGAATTTGCAAATCAAATTTATCTTCAAATTTATTCTGACCACTAGCAAAAATACTCTATAGTCTACATGTCTTCAACACGATAGTAGCAAAGCTGCAAAAGCAACAATGTTGATTAGAGTGTCAATATGTCAGCTATATGTGATGAATCAGCAAAACATTAGTAGAATTAGCTAAAATGTACTCCCTGCTAGAAATATATAACAAAAGATACTTTTGCTGAGACATACTGTTACTGCAGTATAGAGGCCATGGACTAAAATGGGGGTATTGTAGGATGTATTGCCTGATGCAGATTAAAGAGCTTGTCAAGGGTATTGAAAAACTGACATACAGTACATACAAGAGTAGCTTTGGTGCAGATAATCCTATGGGTAACAAAACAGACTGAATATACAGTACATAAATGGATGGTCTATATTGCCGCACTGTGAAATAATATATACATTCAAGCCAATGAGTTACTGTGTGATAGTGACAATAGGAAAATTACAATACAGGACAGCTTCAAAGGAAAGTTACAATACAGGGCAGCTCAAAGCAATACCATCATTGTATTGTTCTTCTAGGAAACAATAATTTTTTTCTATAAATAATTAGGATCTCTGACATAAATTTGATTTTGGCTCCAACGTGTTTGTAGGGAACTAACACAAAGCTATAGGAAGTGTAGAGATTATTGTGTTTTTTTCAGGAGTATAAAGATTTCCATACCATTTTAGCTGCCTACATCTACATATCTACTAATTATTTTGTCTTTTTCACTGAGGTTCTCAGAATGGTGATAGACTTACTTTACATAAGAGAAACATTGGGGTTGATTTACTAAAGCTGGAGAGTGCAAAAACTGGTGCAGCTTTGCATGCTAGCCAATCAGCTTCTAACCTCAGCTTGTTCAATCAAGCTTTGACAATAAAACCTTGAAGCTGATTGGTTTCTGTGTGGAGCTGCACCAAATGTTGCACTTCCAAGCTTTAGTAAATCAACCCCATTATGTTCTTATTAGCTTTGTCTAACACTAGCATAAGGGATGTGCTAATGTTACCTATAGGGCAGCACAGTGGCTTAGTGGTTGGCACTATCTTCATGGATTTTGCATGTTCTCCCTGTGCTTGCATGGCTTTCCTCTCATATCTAAAGACATGATTTGTTACTTGGCTCCTGCCAAAAAATGTCCTAGTATGGTATTATTCTTAGTGTGCCCAAGATGGCTGCCCCAACAGCATATAAATCACTTTCTGTGCCTAGGGATTCCTTTTTCTAACCTAAGTCATACCAAATGATGGAATTTGGTTACTCTGGACAGTACAGCTATGTTTCGGAAGTACCCAGTGCTTAAGTGATTTGTAAATGCAAGAACATATGTTTATTTCATGATGTATTAAATATTTGTCTGTTATTATCTACAAAGCAAAGATAACTTGATATGCCAAAAGGAGTGTTTATGGCTCAAAGATTTTTGGTACAAGCTTTCCCTTTTTCTTAGAAAACAGGAAAATTTCACTTTAATCAGTAGGGCTCAGGTCATACAAATATATTTAGGGTGGAACATGTAACATGTTTCAGCAGCTGCAGCCATTCCCCCTCCCCAGTGACAGCAGGTGGGCATCTTCTCCAGGTACCCACTGTCACTCTTTGAAACTAACGTGGCCATGCAAGGCTCTGCCTGCCCAGTCTCATCATTCATTCACAGTCCTCTGTCAATGGGAAACTATAAGTCCCGACAGCCTTTGCGGCTGTCAGCTTGTTGTTCTCAATGAACTACCACGGCGCTGTAGAGCGCTCTGGTAGTTCATTCATTCTTCCTGTCAGTGAGTATTTGCTTGCCCATGTGAGGTGCAAACAAACAGATGCACTGACATGTCTGCAGGAGTCCTGCATGGCACCTGCAATCTGCAAATCGCTGGTGAAAGGCTTAAGTCTGGATTCACACCTATGCATTTTTAGTACTTTTTGCATTTTGCAGATTTGCACTTCAGTCCATTTAACATGATTTTCTTATGGAACAAGTTCTGCAGTGCAAATGTGCAAAATGCAAAAATCATTAACAATGCATAGGTGTGAATCCAGCCTTAGGCTTGATTCACTCCTATGCAGGTTGCTGTTTGCATATTGCGGGTGCATTTTGCATATTTGCGTTTCAAAACACGCTTTTGATCCATTGAAGTCTATGGAACCAAAAATCAGAAAAAAAAAAGTTCCTGGCACTTTCCATAAAATGCACAGATGTGAACTACATCCATAGGAACCCATGTTAAGCTGCAGTGTGTTTCTGAAAAAACTGAAAAATGCAAAAGTGTGAACCAGGCCTTACAGGCTCCCAAAACAAAAAAATGTAAATGCATATTTTTTTACCTGCAAAAAAATGTGCATTTATTATTTTTTGTTAAAAGGTGAACCCTTTAAGAGAACTGAAAACTCATTTGAGTGATATTTGCTAGTCTTCGAAACTGGAAGTCTTATAAATGTTGTTGAATATATGAGGTTGTAGGAGAGAAACCCATGTAATAGATCTCCTAGATAGTACTGCTGTATCCTGAGCATTTCATTTAGAATATATGATATACACCATGTAAATGTGCTGCTTCTTTTTATTCTTTTCAAGCTGCACACATTATCAAATGTTTTAATCATACCGAAATTAGCTCTACTGGGTACATGGGAACCAATGATAAGAAAACCTATCTTCCAATAATATAGATTAACTGCAAACAATATGTTGTTTGAAATGCTTCATTGCATCTCTGTAGCTGGTATTGGAAAAGGTACCTTTATTATTTGCTATATGAGGAAATTATTGGTTAAGAGCAACATCATCTTTTTTCTATTTGCAGCTTTCATAGCTTAGGATTCTATGCTATTTTTCCCTGTGATCTAATAACATATAAATGATTCTTTTAATCCACAGCTAATCCAAGTGCTCCATCAGTTTTCCCCATGTTACCCTGTGATACCGTATCCTCATTAACAGAAGTCACTATTGGGTGCTTGTCTACTGGCTACCTTCCTGCTCCTGTAGATGTTACTTGGAATTCAGGTTCCATAACTACTGGAATAAAAAACCTCCCTGATATACTTAGTAACAATGGAAAGTATATCTCAGCCAGCCTTCTGACTATATCTGTATCTGATTGGAAAAGTAATAAATATATATGTAATGTGAATCACAAGGACATTAAAGTGGACACAACTATACCAGGTAGGAGCAAAACAATTTATTTTACTGGTAATTTTACCAATATTGGAGTACTTGTCTTGACAACACAACAAAGAATTTGGTAAGGAGTTAACTAATTATAGCAGCAGACGGTTATACTGTTGCACCATGTTAATCAGCGTTACTAGCAGAAAATTGTATTTTAAATTAGCCAGGAAATGGTGAAAGTTCATTTTTCCAGTGTATGGAGTGTATATATTCATGTAACTGTAGAAGCCCAGATTAAAAAAGATTCCCCCATCTTTCCCAGTAGTGAAATCTGGCAGCACGCCACAAACATTTAAATGCAAAGTTGCTATTTCCACTCTGTAAGTAACTTATCAGCATATGAGACTTTACATAAAAATGTATAAGTCTATAAAGGTCCCAGATGAAATAAATTATATAAATAATTTATTCCAAAGTAAAGAATAATGCATAATTAAAGCAATAACAGGATTTCCCGGGCATTAAAATCTCAAGGGGCTGCAAGCAACTGCTTACTATCATATCCCTTGTGGTATGGAAGACTATTTTACATGCATAGGTCTACCCAGAACCCCCCATCTATCTCTTTATTTATAGCTAAATTATCTTACATTTTTCACATGGAAGTGGAGGCGGGCATAAGGAACTAGGGTTAAACATTTCTTCAACATTTGGGAATCTTTCATTTAAACCTTCCCCATAGAAATTTAAATAATTTATAATGCAATGCTTTCAACATACTCAGTGATATCTACTCAGACTCCTAGCCAATAATCCTCCAGTTGACATTCAATGCCTCTCTTAAATTTTATTGCACTAAAAACTGAGGCCTCCCCCTCTTCCCTTTGCTTGTGACTTACTAGTCTGACAGCCATCCATTGAAATGTTTCTTAATGTGCACCACTAGACCCAGCATTGTTAGGTCTCTCTCAGCTTATACTATATTATTGTATATTGTTTTTCTTGATTTGACTTGTTGGCCAAATGTTTTCGCCACTGTTCTTGTTAATTGCATTCTCACAATAAATAAAAATAAGGAAAAAAAAAAAAAAAAATGCATGCATACTACCAATAACAGTTATCACAGAAATTCATAAGTCTTGGATATTAGATAAGAATGGATATTAGGCAGAGATAAAATGAGGTTATGAAAATATTTTCCAAGGTAAGGCAGGTTTACAAAGTTTGCATATAATTTCCTATATATCCAGAAGAGTGGAGTGATTTAGGCAAAGTTGATTGCGTCAAAATTCACTGAAATGGAAAGTCATTGTTCCTTTTGCTGATTAATTGAAATTTTCTAAAAAAAAATTACTTTTTTAGTTTAACCTTTGTTAAGATAGATAAATAAATGCATATATTTTTGCAGGCAAACAAATGTACTGTTTTTTTATACACAGGATCCAGCAAAGCATCATACCCGCAATCAGTAGATCATGGGTGCACTGTCAGGCTCCTGGAGCCACGTACTCCATCTTTATGCCCATATTTCCGGGCTCCAAGAGGCTTTTAGTTAGAAAACTGAAGGAAGTGTCAATGAACAAGTGTACTGGCTGGTGCATTCATAGTTCATTGAGAATTACTAGCTGTGTGCTACAATGGCAGATGGGACTTGTTTATACATTCACAGATCTCTGCCTATTTTACATGTGACAGTGGCCTTAAATGGGACAGTAATTAAATTGAAAGACCAGCCACAGCAGCAAGTTGGAGTAGATTTCTGCAGGGTACAATTCTGGATAGGAGGTTAAAAATTGCAAGAATTTGTAGAAATCTTCTGAATTTTGCTCTTCCCTTCACAATTCACTTACCCCATACAAAATGTATGTTGTGTATAGGGTAAGTAGGTGCCTAACAGAAAAATATGAATCTCCTTCCCTCTTAGAATGCAGCCGCCCTAGGCCTCAAACTAAAATCCAGTTCTAGTGTTTTACAAATTGCATGACATATCACACTCATAACTAATAAAATGTTTAGCACTAATACATTTTCCCAAGCATATTTGGAACACCTGGCTTGTTATACTTGACCGATATTTTATCTTTTCATTTAGAGCTCAAATCCAACCTACCCACTGTGGAAGTTTTGCAATCATCTTGTGGGCTAAATGGTTCAGTTGACCTTGTTTGTCTTATTAGTGGATTCTCACCTAAGGACATTAATATAACATGGCTTCAGGATGATAAGGCAATTCCTGTTGTTCCATCAAACAACAACCAATACACGGAGAGCGAAGGAAAATTCATATCAAGCAAACTTAGCATTTCCACGACAGATTGGGATGCTAGAATTATTTACACGTGTAAGGTGCACCACCCAGCAAGTTCTACCATAATTAAAAAACGCATGAGCAAATGTGCAGGTAAGAAAAACATGCCTTGCTGTAGACACATGCACAACAATGTAATTACTGAAATTGTTAAACATATAGACATTCTCAATTACATACCTGAGAAGTTACGGGAAACAACCTGACAACGCTTAAATTTGGTTAACTTTGTCAGGTCATTGCCAGATTTGTCAGTCTCCAAGACAGCCGGTCTGTTGGAGAAAGTCTGTAAACAGCAGCGTGCATGACATCAGTCTCCTGAGTCACACATGATATGCTACCTGCCTTATGCCACCGTGCAGAGGAGGGAGGGGTAATAAAACATCGATGTGTGCAGACACAGTTGTTTAAAAAAGCAATAATATAGGATTTTTGAAAGTTTATTTTCTTAAAGCGGAGCTCCAGTCTCCTAAGCAATTTTTTGATGAAAGCACCCCTGTGATTCCTAGTACTTGTACTATATTATTTGGATATTAGCATAAGAGTCCTCATACTTGTTACTTGTAAATATGTAATTTCTTATTTGATCTTGGAAGCTGGCAGTGGCCATCAAGGATGTGGGCATCTGAAGCCCGCTCCTGTGTATTTCCGGGATTCGGTGGCTACCATAACATGCACCTCCCGATCCCGCGCCTACCCAGTGAAGCCACAGATCATGACATCCCAGTCCTCCCGTGCGCGTCATTTCAGTCTGGAAATAAAGCGAGATTTCGTCACTAGGCGATTCGCAAGGACTCCTGGGATACAAGACACCGCTATCTGAGGAGCCCTTGCAAATTGCTTAGTGACATAATCGCCTAGGCAGTGGAATCTGGAAGTGCTGTAGAATAAAAGTAAAAAAAAGGTATTTGCAAAGAAAAAAAAAATTATTGCCATTTTTTATAGCATTTAGGATGGGCGTGTACATAATTGTATTTCCAAAAAAAGGGGTGGAACTCTGCTTTAATAAGTAGCCTCTTATAAAGTTAATTCTCACGCTTACTGAAAGACAGCAGGACAGACCATTCCTAATCTGAACAAAACAAATATGATACTATTAAAATGCTATACTAGTGCTAATTTGTACTGTGAATTTACTGGGGTGTTTAGAAGGTAATGTATCATAACCAGAGGAAGATAAAATTAATGTTTTGCCCAAAGTAATCACATTTGAAATATCTAAATGTTATCTTTAAAGTACAAATGTAAAAGATGGTAAGAGATCTGGTTGGTTGTAATGGGCAAATCTCCTCCTCTTTTTTTCCCTTCAGTTTCCAGTCTTCCCTGAGCAAGCAATGATAATCCCTGAAACAAATATGCTTTGCTTAGAAACCAATCAGCTTCCAGGTTTTATCAAAGTTTAATTAAACAAGCTGAAGTTAGAAGCTGATTGGCTACCATGCAAAGCTGCACCAGATTTGCACTATTCAGTTTTAGTAAATCAGCCCAAAACTGTTTATAAAAGCAATATTGGAAATTATAATGCTTAGGCTTCATGCACACAGGACTTTAAAAAAACAGCCAAAAAAACATCAGTAGCTTATCAGGAATGTTTTCAGCTTTTACCAGCGTTTTATTACTGCTGTTTTTTCATGTTGTTTCCTGTTTTTAAAGGGCCAGCGTTTTTTTTTTGTTTTTTTTTCAATTGGTCTAAAACGTCCAAAAAGGTTGGGGATTGACGTTTTTGAGCGTTTTTGGGCGTTTTTGGACGTTTTTAAGTGTTTGAACGTTTTTACAGCTGAAAACAGTCCAAAAGCTCTTGAGTTTTTTTACAGCTCAAAAACGTCACTGCTAAAAATGGCTGATAACAGCCTATGTGTGCATGAACACATAGGATAACATGATGGAAGGTTTATTCACTGTAGAAAAAAATGTCTGCAGCTGAAAACGGCTGCTGAAAAACAGTCAAAAAACCTCCTGTGTGCATGAGGCCTTAGGGTCACAATAATAGCATTGTAAAGCCTAGTACACACTATTAGTTCTACTGAAGAGCTCGGGAGGAGATTCTGTACTAACTATCAGATGTTAGTACAGCGATCTCCCCCGCTGAGCTATTGTGTTCTGACAGGGGGGTGCCTACCCCCAAAAACACACCAGTCAGCAGCTGCCATGCAAACGGGACAAATGTTGGCTGATTTCTGTTGAACCTGCCCATACCGCCTGATATTCGGCCAATCTGTATAGCTCTTCGGCCCCTTTCACACTGCTCTGTGGCAAAATCAGGGTAAAAACACATATGATTTTGCTGTATTTCAAATGCATTTCCCCTACATTTCTGGTGCATTTTTAGGCCACCTGCACCTGTGAAAAATGGACATGTGGCTCAAAAACGCACCAGAAATCGCGTGTGCATTTTTACCATGGCATTTCTCATGATTTTGCCACGATTTCCAAAATTTCAATGGGAAGCTGCATTTTTGATGCACACCCACAGCACAGTGGTGTGAAAAGTCTGATAGGATTTAAAGGGAAACATTTTTCCTGTGTTTCTCTTACAAGGTAAAAACACAGGAAAAATGTATCAGTGTGAAAAAGCCCTTAAACCTTTTAATCTGTAGGTCATTGCCTTTGTTTACTGCCAGCTATGAGTGGCTATGAATAGGTTACACTGTGGCTTTCATTTTCAGAGTCATCCTGTTTCCATCCAAGGATCGTCCTTCTCCCTCCTTCCCCAAAAGACTTACTGATCACCAAACAACCAAAACTTACTTGTGTGGTGTCAAGATTAACCTCTACAGAAACTTTAAACATCAAATGGAAGAGCAGTGATAACATAAATGCTCAGGGAGTGACATCGATCCCTGATCAAAACTTTGATGGAACATATACTGTTAATAGTACACTCAAGATTAGTTTAAGCGACTGGGAGTCTCAAGTATCCTTTACCTGCAATGTTGAACACAGAGACCTTCCATCCCCAGTAGGAAAAACTATTAAAAACAAAAGAGAAGGTAAAAATAAAAAAAATTTCTGTCACATTTACAGTATATGTTTATATGTTATTTGTGCTATTAGGTGTTATTTATCATGTGTTATTAAAAAAAAATCCTATTTAGAAAAGGGTTAAAATGAAAGTCTGACATCTGTTAAATTAATGTCAATGTTTTCCACTGCAAGATACATTTGCAAAATGCAGTAGCAAAGTTGAGTAGACAATTCAAATTTTGTTGAAATTAGCTATTAAAGTTTATCTCCTGTCAAATATTCCACCCTCTCTCCAAACCACACCCACAAAAAAATGTCCTAATTTATTTTACAATTGCCTCCAGTTCATTGCCATCTCTATGGCTCCTCTTCTGGGAATTAAGACCAATGATTCACACTGCAGTTCAGCACTGCTGTCAGTTGGTCTTGTCACCACCTCTCATTGTGACGTGACCACACTGCTACTCGAGTCTTAAGGAACCTGCAAGCACTGAGTCAATGGACCCAATGGGAAGTGATGTGGGCACCTTCCCATACTGCAGTACAGTACAGAGATACTTGGTACCTAGCATATCACATGACCATAGCTTTAGCTGAATATTCACGGCCCTTTAAAAAATGTTGTTTTTTTTTTTTTTTAAAGCGGAGTTCCACCCAAAAATGGAACTTCCGCTTTAAGCACTCCTCACCCCCTTACATGCCACATTTGGCATGTAATTTTTTTTGGGGGGGAGTGTGTACCCAGGTTTCAGAGGGACTTCCTGTCCCTCTTCCACCTTCCGCCTCTGGGCCGCCTAGGCGACTCCTCCTCTCCTCCTAGGCGGCCCCTCCCTCCTGGCAATCTTCTGGGACACGTCACAGGTCCCAGAAGATTGCCTGGCCACTAAGAATGCGCAGCACGACTCGCGCATGCGCAGTGGGTGCCCGGCCATGAAGCCGGACCGGGTGCCCACACTTGGAATGGCGCGGCCGTCGGGAGGAGGGGGGAGACGAGCGAGGCTTCGGGCGCAGCCATCGCTGGACCGGGAGACAGGTAAGTTACTGTTTATTAAAAGTCAGCAGCTACACTTTTCGTAGCTGCTGACTTTTAATAAACAAAAAAACTACTGGAACTCCGCTTTAATTACTGGGTTCATTGGCTAGGGAGATAGCGTGGTTGTTTAGTAGAAAGAAGGGTTCCATGGCTGAGCTTCAGCTTTTAGCCCCAACTCTAACTATGGCTGGCCATACATGTTGAATTTTATTGTACAAGCAATGTTTTTAGACTTTCCCAGCTCACCTCTGCGAACTACAGAACACTTCTTCCCTAAGAAGAAGAGGAGACGGGGGCATTCTGTAGTCTTGACACACTTTTTGTCTTAGGTGACAACGCTGTTCCTCCATAGATAATGTGCAGCGAGTGTGCATTGTCACCATAGGACACAAAGGGGTTGATTTACTAAAACCAATTTCCCTTTAGATATGTAGTGTAAGGGTCTGCCTAATTTGACACAATTGAAAGTTGTTAAGTTTTGACCTCATATTATATGGTTTTTGATAAATCCAAAGGAAAATTGTACAAGAATATTGACCATGTATTGCCAGCCTAAGTTTTGGATAGAGTGAGGTTTGAAACTCAGTCATGTTGTATGTTGGAGAGATTTACCTTTATATCCTTTTCCGCTAATACCCAATTGTGTCCTAACATAGAGTGCTACTGCACAGGAAACAAAGTTGGGTAAAAACATAAATAAAAACTTAATCATTCCTAATAAAACAAAAATGTACTCAAATTAAATTTTATAGTGAACCTTTTTGCTCAGCTTACCCTCTAAAGAGTTATTTGATCCATAGAGCAAGCATTTCCAGGTACATGGGTTAATTTGTTGACCACCCAAGCAATATCTTGCTTTCTCTATGTTAATTTGTCAAGGGTCAGTTGCCAAAAGGTATATAAATTGAAGCTTACCAATCCTCAGATGTGGTAGCTGAATTACTTTTCTTTCTTTTCAAGTGGTTTTCCTTTATTTTCACTAGTTGATCCTGACGGTAAAACACTTTAGGATTAATTTACTAAAACTGTAGAGTGCAAATCTGGTTTAGCTTCCAATCAGCTTCCAGGTTTTATTGTCAAAGCTTAATTGAGCAAGCTGAATTTAGAAGCTGATTGGCTACCATGCACAGATGCACCAAATTTTGCACCCTCCGGTTTTAGTAAATCAACCCCTTTGTGTCCTAGGGTGACAATGCACACTCGCTGCACATTATCTATGGAGGAACAGCGTTGTCACCTAAGACAAAAAGTGTGTCAAGACTACAGAATGCCCCCGTCTCCTCTTCTTCTTAGGGAAGAAGTGTTCTGTAGTTCGCAGAGGTAAGCTGGGAAAGTCTAAAAACATTGCTTGAGATTTCAAAACAGGACCGAACAAAAGTAAAATTTCAGTTTTGTCTATATGCCTGATAATGCTCTCATTTATAAAGAATTTCCCTTTTCATTAAACACTTCAGCCCCCAAAGGATTTACCCCCCTTCCTCACAAGAGCATTTTTTGCGAATCGGCACTGCCTTGCTTTAACTGACAATTGCGCGGTCGTGCAACGTTGTACCCAAACAGAATTGGTGTCCTTTTTTTCCCCACAAATAGAGCTTTCTTTTGGTGGTATTTGTGCACCTCTGTGGTTTCTATTTTTTGCGCTATAAACAAAAAAAAGCAACAATTTTGAAAACAAAACAATTTTTTTACTTTTTGTTATAATACATATAAAAAATAATATATAAAAAAAACAAATTTATTTATCAGTTTAGGCCAAAATGTATTCTTCTACATATTTTTGGTAAATAAAATCGCAAAAAGTGTCTATTGATTGGTTATCACGTCTACAAACTATGAGAATTGATTTATGGCGTTTTTATTTTATTTTTTTACTGGTAATGGCAGCGATCTGCAGTTTTTATCTGGACTGCCATATTGCGGCAGACAGATCGGACACTTTTGACACTTTTTTGGGACCACTGACATTTATACATGATCAGAGCTAAAAAATAGCCACTGATTACTGTGTAAATGTCACTGGCCGGGAAGGGGTTAAGCTGTAGGGGGTGATCAAGGGGTTAAATGTGTTCCCTCACTGTGTTCTAACTATGTGGGGCTGGGCTGGGAGGGGCATGACAGATCTAACTGATCCCGATCACAGGGATCAGTAGATCACTGTCATGTCCCCTGACAGAATGGGAAACAGGAGTGTTTACATTGGCGGTTCCCCGTTCTGCCTCAGTATTAAGCGATATATCGAGTCCACCCGACCCGCGGCCACACTCACAAAGCGTGTGGCCGTTTATATACGCCGATTTGTGCAGAGCTGCCACAGTGCAGCAGTAAATGTACACGACGTAGTTGGGAAGGGGTTAAAGTGTAGTGTAGCGCACCTCCTAAGGAGCCGCACAACACATCTTCACTGCACTCTTGAATCAGAAGAACAGTCCAGTGCTTTGTTTTATGTTTTATTGAAGGGAATAAACTTGGATAGGGATTAGGCTATTATAGGATGCCCACTTGATCAAAGCAGTAGAACCCTTCAGGGACACAACTATATACAGTCCGTACATACACTTCTCCTTCTACCTCCAGCACAATCTTGCTTGTAGATCTACATCTCCCAGGACCAGCTGGCACTGTTTGGATGATCTAACAAAGGCTCAGTCAGACCAGTAGCAAATGCCTTTTTCAGGCAGGGACAGTGGGTCCCTTTGGTAGTGTAGCAAAAAGCCCTAGTGCCCAGCTGTCCTCCTCCTGTGACTACTGATCGCAGCACCACCTCTTTAGGCACTGCCAACCCACTTAGCTGCAGCTGCCCCTTTCACTAGCCTCCGGTCAGGACACCTCTGTGTGTCGTCAAAAGGGTCCCTTTCACACTTGAGCCCAGGCCCGAGATCCACCCCCCCCCCCCCTCCAGGCTAGGGGGCACCTTCAAGGGCCACCAACAGACTAACACTTCATCTCCAGCTTCCACTGAAACTCCATTGCCCCAGCTGGGCTGATGCTGAGTATTTGAGGGAGCATGCCTCCCTGCCAACCCATCTGTTGGTGATTGGTCAGAACCCTCAGAATACTCCAGGCAGCTCCTCCTCTCCTTCACACCCATTCTTTTAGAATCTTCTGTACATTTCTAGAAATAGGGGGAGGTCTCAGAGATGCTGCCTGTGAATCATCCAGCCCTCCCTGAGTCACTCAAACTCTGACCCAGAAAAACACACTCAACATTGGTTGCCAGCCAAACCTAAATAATTTACCTACTCTACAACAAAAATCATAGCACTCTAGCAACACAGCTGGGGATGCTATAGCAGGAAAACCCTTCAGTCTTTACCTTTCCAATTTAACCTTCTATGTTGGGCTGTTTGTTTTTTGAGAAGTTGCCTCATCTCTCCAATGTATAGGTCTTTGCATTCCTTACTACATTTCAGTGCATTCCTCACTACTTTTTAATGCATATATAAAGTTCACCATGTTGCTTGTGTTTGGACATTTGGATGTACAACCATCTGTCTCAATGCATTGCGCTTCAAGGACATACAAATGTGATCTTTGTTAAAGATCCTTCAGAGTTTTTCCAACTACATACTGTATGGGATGACTATATAACTCTGTGTGTTCTGCTTCTCCACTTTGATGCTCTTGTGTTTTTTCTTAAATGTGAGGATGTTTTGACAAAAGTCCAGTCTATGTAGCCATAAACTTTCAAAGCACACCTGAGATGTCTGCGTTCTTTGTCTTTAGACTTGGTGTTTGTTATTATCATGTCAGCTGCTTTTTTGTCTACAGCAATCCTTTATATAGTTTAGAAGGTGTTCTTACATACTATTATAGAAATGTAAATTATATGTATGTAACTATTTTTCCTACAGATCAACCAAAAGAACCAACAATCCATGTGTTCCCACCAGCAGTTGGAGAATTTAATGCTGACTTTGTGGGTGTTATTTGTCTGTTTGAAGGCTTCAGTGACAAGGATATATATGTTGAATGGAAGAAGAATAATTTAACCATAGAGGAAGATCAGTACATAAACACGGAACCCATATTGACTGAAGATAATGAAACCTATATTATGTTCAGCAGAGCCCTTGTTTATAAATCAGATTGGAACCGAGGGGCGACAATTTCCTGCTCCGGAGGACATAGAAAGATTAAATCAAAAGACATAAAGAAGAACAGGGGTAAATGAGTGTGTTAGCTTCAATAACTAAAGTTGTTTCGTTGGCTTTATCTTTTGATACCAATGAAATGTTATATTCAGGACATGCCATCACTTTGGTGTGTTATTTGTCCATCAGTCTGTAGTTTTTTACAACCACAGAATTATGCCAATGTTAAGTCAATGCAGCTTTTACAGTTTGAATCAGAGAGAAAATTGAGTACTGGCCGTGATACTTTTTTTATTTGCACTAACATACAATTTTTCAGAATAAGCTTTTGGGGTGTGTCCCCTTCTTCAAGGTCCAATCAGTACTCAAGTATACCGCTTGGACCTTGAAGAAGGGGACACCCCAAAAGCTTGTGCTGAAAAATTGTATGTTAGTGCAAATAAAAAAGTATCACGGACAGTACTCAATTTTCTCTGGCACAATTGCACTAATATGGCTACAATCACCTCAAGCATTACAATTTGAATGTAATTATATTAAACAGAGGAAAAGAGTCGTATAACTTGAAAAGAAGTGTTGTCATCATTGCACATATCAGTATTGACAATGATTTTTCTCTCCAATCAGAAGCTGCATTGTAATAACATTATTTATCAAGGTCTCCAGCAATCTCCCTTGTGTATGTAATCTGCATTATTTGCTTGCATATACCCTTCCCTCTGCTTCTTCTTATGTGTGAAACATTGGATTTCACGTTGTGTCTGTAAGGGCATGTGCTTATTGCTCAATAAACTCTTTTATAACATTATCTTACTAATCCAGTCTGTCTTTATGTATCTGGGTTCTGATAAGGCATTATGAAATGTATGCTACACAAAGAGGCAGAAATTAGAATTATTGCAGGGATAAAGGTTGTTATCGGCGTACTGTATTATAATGACAAATAAACATTAAAGTCTATGTACAGCCACAACATTTTAATAGCTTCCAGTGCTCAGTTACCCTCACCTCCTGTAATGCTGATAATGTTTTGCCGGACAGAAAGTGAGAATTCTCCAACAATAATACAGACAAAAATAAAAATGCTTTTCTTTAGTAGAGTAGGGGAAGCTAGAACCTCTCTTGAATTTTAGTTTTGTGTCCCTATTTGCAAATTTTTCCAATCTGGTGAACCATTGTCAGTAGGACAAAAGTGAGACCTGTTAGATTGTTTATGGTACCCCTCAAAGTAGAGGTGAGATGTATATCCCTGTGACCCAGAACATAGGGTGCAGGCTTGTCCTGATACCAATCCAGGGGGTTAGTAAATGTAAAGAGGAAAGGATTGCCGCTACTCCTGACCAGCCCAGGCGAATAAAAGATAAAGAGCTTCCTCAGCCTATATGTCTCTACCAAACCACACACCCTGATGCCATGCAGGCTGATGCCGCTCTTCATCATTTATTCACCTGGTCTGGCTGAGAGTAGTAGCGATCCTTTCCTCTTTACATTTACTAACCCTCAAGACAGAAAGTGAGGTTCTGTCTAAGCACAAAAACCTGAAAATCCTTTCCCACACTGAAAGGAATGTATTTATTTATTTATGTTGTCACACACAATTCACACATCTTTCACCCAAGATGTAATCCTTTTTCTGACTGGATTCAAACAGAAACATGGGTATCCTGGGTAAAAGTTGTATGAATCTTGTGTGAAAACATTTTTATATAAACCCCTGCATACTGATTTGCTGTCTTCTGCGTCTGCATCCAATTGAATCTACACATAGGCAGCCTATAGAGGTGAATGTAGATGCAATAGCTGCAGGGACACAACCACATATCAAAAGCTGACATATGTGCAGGAGCACAGGTGGAATGCACACTGTCTGCACACTGATGTCAGCAACTATCTGAATGAGCCTTTAGTGTGAATATGTGTACATTATTGCTGCTTTTTAATTTCTAAACTCTAAACAAGAAAATTTAAATAAAAGGGCTTGGCACATACTTCAATATCAGAAATATCAAGATTTGTAAGATACACAGGACAGCTGATTTCTTCTTTAGAACATATTTACGGGAATTTGTAAAGGATGAACTCCATTGGGGCACGAGTGACAGGTACATTCATTTTTTCATATTTGCAGTGGGGAATGAATGTCCACACAGGGCACTCCTTCCCCTTCTTCCCCAGGGCACCCCCCCCCGGGTACACTGACAGTAATATAGCTAAAGACTTTTATACTAGGGTGGGTGGAGCCTGATCTGATGTGGAACTGAGAGACTAGTTCCCCATTAGGTCGACTCCACTTCTGAATGGGCAGTTCCATAGCCACTATTTAGTCCTATAGTGGCTTTCTACTGTGCACTTAAAAGTGGTGCGGACCTGATGTGAAACTAGTCTCCCAGTTCCCTATCAGACTCCATCCATCCAGTGACAGGTCATTTCCCAAATACAGGCATTGCCCATATTTAGGTAATGAAATCGGCTGTATCCCCTACCCTTTTGTTTACATCTAGCTTTTAGCCAGGGTATCTCCAGACCGACAACTAAATAAGGCAGGAGATACAGCTCTGTGCAGGAAACTATCACATACTTGACAGCTTCCCTCCACTTTCCTAAATCAAGAACTAGTAATCCTTTAAGAATTTAATGCTGCTATAGAGATAAAATCTTAAAGTGGCAATAGTAAGAACTACCTGAATTTACTGCACGTGTCAGTAATGTTTCAGAGACTGGCACAAAGGCCTGTCTAAACTAAGAATTCCCTGGGCCTAGTGGAAATGCCACCAGAAAAGTTGTGTTAGATCCTTTTTGAATTCCCTTGATTATGAAAAGAAAGGGTGTTATACTCAGAAAACAGTTATATGTTACATATTAGAATATTCACTATGTCAACCTAAAAAAACTATTTTCCTCCAATGAGTCACAACCTGCATATCCAGCTTCTGAATTACACTTTTATGAATACTGTGTGCTAAAGAACTGTCTCTAAATATCTGGTGATCCTGCTAATATTCCTATTGGTACACTCTTTCCAGTTCTCTTTCAATACTAACCACGGGTTCAGACCCAGGATAGTATTGACAGACATTCACATTAGCTCCTGCATTGAGAACACATTGCACAGCTCAGCCAAAAGTCTTTGACAGCAGCTCTGGCATTAGCCAGATACTGCAGGAGGGACCATGCCCCTGCGCCTGTCTCACCTGAATCTCTCCAGAACTTCGGCACTCACTAGATTGCCCACATATAAGTGGTAAAAGAAAATAAAAAACACATATACTTGATCAGCATAACAGCAAATTCCAATACGGTATCTGCTTTTCATTGCCAAGTGCACAGCTCCTTTTTATAAAATAGTGTTGTGTGTTTGTCTGCTATTACCTTACTTCAAAGTAGACATTTACATTTAAGTAAAAAACTGTAACCCATTCCTCATGCCCTGCTCATTATCCCTAAAGTTAAATGCCTTTGCACGATTGATACTAGTCACCCTATTCCAACATTTGCACGTATGCACTACAGTTCTGTGGAAATAATGGTGCTTGTACAAGTGCCAAGCAGGGTATCGCTTTCTACAGAATTGCAGTGTGCATACCCAAACTTTGGGGTTTAGGTGCCAGTGTAAGCGGTGCACATACAGTAAAGCCAGAAACAAGGGCTGGTAACACTGCAGAGAACTGGGCAAGCTGAGCCATGCATCTGCAACACCACTAATTTCCACTTCCGATCACTTCAGATTTCAAAGTGGGTGAAATTGCGAGATTGTGGCCAACTTTAGCTTTTTGTTGGCAAAAGAGACACGTAAAAAAAAAAAATTCACACACCTCATAGCAAATTTTTCTCTCAGGATGTCCATGGCGCTGTGAATTTGTACACTGCACTGCATTTTTTTTTCAATTAAAATGTACACTGCAGTGTATACTCTGGCTCATTAATGCCAAGAATTTAACCAGGTATGATGTAACTCCTGTGCATATGCGCAGGAATTACAACATCAATGACTCTCCAAAGGGCAAAGATGAGTGTGGCAAGACACAGATGAAGCAACACTGGTTCTGCAGAGTGAAGGCTGGACCCCTGGAGGAGGGAACATTGATTATACTTATACTGATTACTGATTTCCTCATAAATGCATATTGTGATGAAATCTTCCCCTATACACAGTGACACTTAATAGGAAAACTTAATGTAAAACAAAAAATAAATTAATTGTACATAGGTGATACAGCTCACCTGCCTGGTGCTTTTGGCACCTTCCAATTGACCCTTGGCATTTACTATGAAGGCCTTGTGGCACCTACACTCTCCCGCACACATCTGCTGCACAATGCTAAGCTTGTCATATTTGTTTAGCTTGCAAATCACTGAAAGGCATGAGGCTTAGTAACCCCCCCTGACGCTGCTTTCACTTACTAGGACACATCGTAGTCTAGTTTGCTTCCTAGGCACTGAGTGTGCCAAAATTTGCTGAGGTTGCCAGCATCTGGTCCTTATATTTTGAGAAGAGTGACTCTATTCTGGAGGACTAGCCTGAGAAAAGTATTATTATTATTATTATACAGGATTTATATAGCGCTAACACTTTGTGCAGCGCTTTACAATAAAGAAGGGACACAGTACAATTACAATACAGTTCACTACAGAAGGAATAGGAATAAGCGAACAAAAAAAAAATACACATTTGGGGCTACTTCCACACTGGATAAACATAGGTTCACCATCAGGGCACATAAAAAGCAGTTGTTCACAGAACAACGCTAGTGTGATGTGCAGTGGCACCGCATGTCACCACACTGCAGTGCAAAGTACCGCACCACTCTGCAGAGACATGAATGAAGTGTCTATAGGTGACACTACAAGTAAAGTTTAAAAAAAGGAAAAAAGTAAGCTATGTGCTGAAAAGTACTTTGCACTACTCCCTGCTGGAGCCGACACTGGGAGCTGCCCACAGTTAAATGCTGCATTTTACTATGTGTGCTAGTGTGAACATAGCCTTAAACTTACATTGCTTCAACAAAAGAGGACTGTTAATAAGAAACATCTTTTTATTCTAATTTCAGTCCAGTACTCTTAAAATTGTAGGCTCCATACTCTTAACATGTACTCATTTTCATATAATCATATACATTTTCAAGAGACTTATAAAACATGTAAACATCAGAAGCAAGCTTTATAAATAAAAACAAAAAAGCTTTCATATTCACTTTTTCACCAGGCCTAGGGATTTTAGGATTAAAGTGAACCCTTCCAAACACTAAAAAAAAACCAGAAAGAACTTTATTGAAACAAATTCCGTTCCAGAGTGGAAAAAAGGGGGCGAAAATTGCAAAAAAATGAAAAGAAACATAACATTTTACAATGTGAGACAATTAGGGAATGTATATTACTACAAATCCAAGGTTACATAAAAAAGTCAACCCCTCTCACACTTTTTCAAACTAAGCTGGGCATCCACAGTGTAACTATATAAGATGCTCTAGGCACATGGTATCTCCCACATTGGGTGTCCATGAACCCTTCCAAATCATAATCATGCAAACAAAGAGGTGGCCCCATTAAACACTCCATCAGCTGTGTCAAAATTAAGTTTTCTCTCCCCAACATGCGCAAGATGCTTTAACCTCCCTGGCTGTATTATTTCAGATTTTTGGTGCTGAAAGCGGTACATTATTGTGCATGGAAATTTGGTGTTTCATATTGTAGGCCTGTAATTCTTAGGAATAACTCACTTAAATCTGTCCAAACAAGAGTCTAGTAGACATCCCGGGTATGATAACGTTTGAAACACAAAATCATAAATTATAGTATATATGTAAAAAGAAATTATAATATAATAAATAACTATAAATAATTATCAAAGATGATAATATAATAATAAAATGTATTCAATAATGTAATCTAGTCAAAAACACTGAAATTTGCTCAGTTGCAGAATTGTCGCTGTCATCACTTTCAGTGTCTGATTATAAATTTCCCCAAAAATCAGTATCAGTCAATTCTTCAAATGATTCTTATTTACTATCGCTGTTTCTAGCTGATCAAAAAACACTTTTGACGTAAAGGGACGCTTTTTTATGCCATGGACGTTCTCAAGTTTCCAGGCAGAAAGAATGGCATATATAATATAAAAGTGCATGCAGGGCACTGGGCAAACCACTAAGGACAAAAGGGATGTGAAATGATTAGATACAGTAATGTAATCTTACAGATTACAGTGTACTGTATGTTTACTGTGTGTTTCACTTTCTGAATTTCCCGCCAGGCTCCGCCCCCTTGCGATGCGACGCTCGCAGGAAACGGAGCCTGTCATCACACAGGAGTCATCTGGCGGCGGACACAGCCCGCAGACACAGCAGGGGGACATCGCTGGATCCAGGGGACAAGGTAAGTACCACTGCCTGGATCCAGCAATGAAATCCTGAGCGTGGCTCAGGGTTACCGCTATTTGCATTGAAAACATACCCCGAGCCACACTTGAGAATACTCTCAAGGAGGCTACGAACTACCTTCAACAAAGTTTAATCATTACTAGACACTTCAAGCAAGACAATCTCAGCTATCAAATAATTAGCTACATATTGAAAACTGGAAAAAGCATGGACTTTAAGGCCCCTTTCACAAATACGGACCGTTTGTCCTTTTTTCATCCATCCGTTGACGGATGAAAAACGGACATCAATGCAACTCTATGGAAAAACGGATGATAACGGATGATCATACATTTGCATCTGCTTTCATCCGCTTCCGTCAACATCCGTTTTTTTGAATGGATGAAAGCCCTATTTTTCATGGTCAGTTTTTCATCCATTTTTGCATTGGTAATGCAGTGGATGTAAAAAAAACTGATGAACGCTGATGAAAAACGGATGAAAAAAACGGATGAAAAACAGATGAATACTTCATCCGTTTTGATGTGACGGAACTGATGAGCTGATGAATGGTCCATATATGTGAAAGGACCCTAAAGGCACATTTGTGTAAAAATAACAAATGTTATTAATCTGTGTCAACAATTTTTGCATATATAACAGTTAGGTAAAAAAACTTCTGCTGTTTAAAGAGGGGATTGACACTCTGTCCGTGACCGATATTGTTTTAAACAGAAGTTTTTTTAACTAACTGTTATATTGTATACAAAAAAATTTAACACAGATTAATAAAATGTGTTATTTTTATACAAATGTGCCTTTAAAGTCCATGATGTTTCCAGTTTTTAATATGTATCAAATTTAGGACGTGGCACGGCTAAGATGCAAGGTACCCATGGACCACCAAATGGGTACTGGACTCATTTATTCAAACTAATATCAAAGAATTGGAGCAGATAGAAACATAGAAACATAGAAAGGTGACGGCAGAAAAAGACTGAGTAGTCCATCGAGTCTGCCCCTTTTTATTTATTTTTTTTATTTTTTTTTTACATTAACCTTGTTGTCTGACTATGGATTTATGTTTATCCCAAGCATGTTTGAAGCCATTTACTGTTGACTGTATCACAACCTCTGTTGCTAGCTTATTCCAATCATCAACCACCCTTTCAGTAAAATAATACTTTCTAAGATTAGTTTTGAACTTCCCCCCAGTTAGTTTGAGGTCATGTCCCCGTGTTCTTGATTTTGGTTTCATATTGAAAAGACTGCCCTCCTGAACCTTATTCACCCCCTTGAGATGTTGCAGATATCCAAAGAGCTTGTGTCTGCTTCTTTCACATAAACCAAGATTTGTCTCCAGTGGGGACTGTGCAAGAGGCTTTTAAGGTACATGCTCGCATGTTAGGAGAAACCCTGCATCAAAATGGACGTGTTAGCGCTTTTTGCTATTTTGTCTGATTTACAGCATCTAGTGTGTGTTCCCGAGCAACCTGTAATCTGATTCTCTGTTCCTGTGACCCGGCTTGCCTGACCCTGCTGAATTCTGCCTGTACGACCCCTGGCTTGTCTACGACCACTCTCCTGCCTGATCCTTCTGTGCCTTTGCTGCCAGCCGGTTGACAACCCTGCCTGGACCCGACCACCCACCAGCCTGCTCCTCCTGTACAGCACCGCCAGCCTGTTTCACGACCCAGCCTGTACGACCATGCTTCTAGTGCACGAGTGCACCAACGGACTTCCTACCAACACCAGTGACCCAGTCCGACCCTCGTGTGCATGGACCACCTACTCAGACTGAATACGTCATCTGTTGGAGGGATTGATGGGACTGAGTCCTTGAGGACCATCTCGTCTGTCCATCGAGCTGTCACGTCCTACCGTGCTCCCAGCCTGACCCAGTGACCACAACCATCCTTCAGGCAACCACGTGAGCACGTGATCTTCGTACCAGCATGTCCGACCCAGCACTTTGTCCGACCGCCACGACATGTCCTCCTCGTCCGACCACCCACCAGCCCAGGTCCGTCCCAACAGTTGGCCGACCGTCGTTTCCGTGTCTTCCTAGTCCGTCCTCTCACCAGCATCTGTTCGGTCCCCA
>BLSH010528720.1:697285-708075 GCA_018402905.1 Glandirana rugosa
CCAGCACGCTGCAACATGGGTTTGCTTTAAACGCAGGAAAAAAAGGGTGTTTGTCTCGAAAGAAAACCACCATAAACTAGTGGAGACGCAGTAAAGACTAGCGGCGATATTTGTCACCAAAAGAAAGCTCTGTTTGTGGGAAAAAAAGGACGCAAATTTCGTTTGGGTACAACGTCGCACGACCGCGCAATTGTCAGTTAAAGCGACGCAGCGCCGAATCGCAAAAAGGGCTCCGGTCCTAAAGCTGGAAATCCTTCCGGGGCTGAAGTGGTTAAACTTCATTTGCCCTTTGTCTGCCCACTCCATTATTTTGTTTAGGTTATTCTGTAAAATTTCTATATCCTGATGTGAAGTTATTGCGCTGCTTATCTTTGTGTCATCCACAAAAACTGAGACTGAGCTATTTATCCCATCCTCTATCATTTATGAATAAATTGAATAGAATCGGTCCCAAGATAGAACCTTGGGGTATCCCACACCCACTCCAGACCAGTCTGATTACATGTTATTTATCACCTCCCTTTGGACATGTCCCTGTAACCAGTTTTTTACCCAAGCACAAACTTTATGGAATTGCATAAGCTTGGGGCAAAAAGCATTTGATTGAATATTGCAGCTGAACAGAAAATGTGACATATGCAAGAATGGTGACTTCTCACCAAACTGAAAGTGGGAAAACACACATACATATGCAGGGCCGCCTTTAACATTGATTGGACCCTGGGCAAACATTTTATTGGGCTCCCCCTAGGGTGAGCTAGGTGCAGTGAGCAGGGGTACAGAGTGCAGGGGTGAGGTATGTGCAGAGTGCAGGAGTGAGGTGTGTGCAGAGTACAGGAGTGAGCTAGGTGCAGAGTGCAAGGGTGAGCTAGCTGCAGAGTGCAGGGGTGCAATGAGTGCAGGGGTGTGATAGGTGCAGAGTGCAAGGGTGAGGTAGGTGCAAAATACAGGGGTGAGGTAGGTGCAGAGTGCAGGGGTGAAGTGGGTGCAGAGTGCAGGGGTGAGGTGGGTGCAGAGTACAGGAGTGAGATGGGTGCAGAGTGCAGAGGTGAGGTGGGTGCAGAGTGCAGGGGTGAGGTGGGTGCAGAGTGCAGGGGTGAGGTGGGTGCAGCATGCAGGAGTGAGGTGGGTGCAGAGTGCCGGAGTGAGGTAGGTGCAGATTGCATGGCTCTCCTTCCCCCCAGATTCCAGTACAGAGCTCCACTCTCCCCAAGTACAAGGCTCTCCTCCCACAAAGCCCCCACCCCCTCCAATTCCAGTACAGAGTTTTCCTCTGTCCTGAATGCTACGCACAGAATGTTATCTGATGTCCGTGCAGCCTGCTGGTCCTAGAGGCAGCTTCCCCTGTGCAAATTCCCCTCCCACTTCCTCTTCTGCTCTCATGTGTACCCGAGGGATCAGATTTGCCACTGATGAGAGGAGAGGAGCTGTCACACACCTGGTGGTGGAGTCTGTCCTATGCAGCAAGCAACCACTCTTGCGACCCTGGTTCGAGAATCCCTGGTAGAGCAGACAGGGGGCTCAGGAGCACAGGGGGGAACGAGGGCTGGACAAGATCACTGGTGGTGGTGTGAAAGGTCCGGTAATGGCTGGCACAGGTAACGGAGTGGTCGTGCAGGCTGGGTTGGCAACTAGCTGGCAACGCGGTACAAAGGGTGCAGGCAGAAGAGTCGTCAGGTGCAGGCAGGGTCATCAACAGGCTGGCAGCAAAGGTACACAGGGATCAGGCAGAAGAGTTGTCCTGTATGTATGCCGGTCGTTTGTGCCGGCTCCCGTTAGTTTCCCCATCTCCGGGGAAACGTATCCATTACAGGCTGATTTCCCCATTTAAGTAAATTGGCTGCCCTTATGTCCGGTGCCGGGATTTGCGGGCACCAAAAAAATGTGAGTTTGTATTTCTTTTGTTTTATCTTGTTTTTATGCAACAAATTTTAGAACAATACTTGCACTATGAGATTTTCTTTTCCCCTGTCTATGGCCATTTATGGGATGGAGTAAATAGCTGGAGGTGCACCACTACAGGATAACCTTCGGGGGACACTCCCCAACAAGCCTTTCCAGACCACGCTAGCGATAGGTGGTCACTGGAGTAAGGGTGAGTGCACATCCATGTGGGGCACAGCAAGCATGAATTCAGCACTTGTATCCATCTGAGCACAAGCACTTTTTATACCACTGGATGGGGAATTTCTACCTGCCTTTCTTCTACTAAAAGAACTTACCAATAGACTGTATATTTACATTACAAATTTTTTTGATCAAGCGCGGTGGTTAACATATATATATTATTTACATAGTACCCCTACCTATTTACCAAAAAAGACAGATTTTGACAAATTCTTTACTAAAAAAAAAAAAAATAGTGTCCCTCGATGTAAATCCATCGTCAATCATGCCGCCCGCCGACTCGAAAAATCAAAAAAAAATTAAAACCGCTCCTACCTCTTGGGAGGCCTCCCGCCGAATGCCTGATCTGCACTTTGACATTTCTTATATAGGTAAGGGGTGGGGTCACCTGGCTATGTCACATGGTGGCACCATCCCCTTCTGGCATCACGGACTGGTGCATGCTGGACATGTGACATCATGTGGGGATGGGGCCACCGGGTGATGTCACCGGGTGGCCCTGACCCTTACCTATATAATAAATGTCAAAGTGCAGAGCAGGCATTCAGTGGGAAGCCTCCCAGGAGCAGGAGCATTTTTGATTTTTTGAATTTTTCGTGTCAGTGGGTGGCGTGATTGATGATGGATTTATATTGAGGGACTCTATTTTTATTTTTTAATAAAGGATTTGTCAAAAACTGTCTCTTGTGCTTATTACTTTTTGACACTTTTTGGTGAATGGGTACAATGTACCCTATACTCATTCACATAGGGGGGGGGCAGGATCTGGGGGCCCCCTTGTTAAAGGGGGCTTACAGATTCCGATAAGCCCCTTGCCCACGGACCCCCACAACCACCAGCCATGATTGTGGGGATGAGGCCCTCCCCCCAAATGTGGCCTTGTATGGTTCGGGTAGGCTGCTCACTTGCCCCCCCTTTCCTGACCTGGCAGGTCGCATGCCCAGATAAGGATCTGGCATGGATTTTAGGGGGGACCTTAAGCCATTTTTATCTTTATTTTTTAACCGGCACTTTTTTATTGCTCAGCTGTCAGCAGGGGACTCATAGGTTGTTAAGGACGTCGCGGTCAGTTTCCCGGCCCCGCTCCTTAACAACCAGCATACACTGCACCCTGATTGGGCAAAGATTTATTAAGCTCTTATACTTATTTATACAACTCCCAATATTAGAATATAGTTTGTATATCTATGAATCAAGTGTTATTGCTTTCTCTTTTTGAAAATCATTTGTTTCCTCCCTTTAGTGAAAAGTTTGTTTATATTTGTAGGTAGCTATAATTTGGCATTAAAGCGGAGTTCCCCCCAGAATTTTTTTTTCACATGATTCAAGTCTTTTGCCTATATAGACTTACCTTTAAAGGAAAAAAAAAATGTATACTCACACTAAGTCGCTTGTTGCTAGGTGGTCTTTGTAATCTGCCCCTATTAAGTCATAGGCTCTTCTCCTCACTTCCTGCTTCCCTTGGCCTCCTGGGGGATGTGATTCATCATTTCTTAGGAGTCAGTGGGCTTCCCTGTACTGTAAAATTGTGTTATTTCCAGACAGGAAATGACACAATGTAAAGCGGACCGAGATCACGGAGTGCGTTATGGTTACCCACCATGCACTTCTTTCAGCAAGAGATTCCAGGAGACTATGAATGGGCTTCAGGTGCCCTCACCTAAAATGGAAAAGTCCAGCAGTGAGAGAAACGAAATTGTGAGCAAAAAATACATGAAATTACTAGGCGGTTTGAAACTAAGGAAACAAAAGGTTACATCTATTTAGTATTAAGAGTGGATGGCAAAGAAAAAAAAAATTCTGAGTGGAACATCCACTTTAAACTCGAAGTCTGGGACAGGGTAACACACACAGCAATAGAAACCTCATAGTGTTTAGATTCCATCTTCAGCTTACTTGAAAAGCATACATCGCATACTAGCACATTATGAAATACTTACCTTAGAACGAAGCCCACCCGGTCACCGCTGAGAGGGCTAACATCTTTGAGGGCTCCGGTGCTATGAGTGACCTCTGCCATGATGACATCACTCCTGCGTGTGAATGCGGGAGCCCTCTGTTTCAGCAAGAAGCTCTGAAGGTCCAGCACGGTATGCTGGACCTTCAGAGTGCATGCGCCGGTGATGTCAGCAGCTGCATGCAGGGTGAATATCTCCTAAACAGTGAACATTTAGGAGATATTCATTTTACCTACAGATAAGCTTAATTATAGGCTTACTTGTAGGTAAAAATAACAAAGTGGGCTTTACTACTGCTTTAATGATAGTGTGCTCATGGAGCAGAATCTAAGCCTGGTCTTCACCAGAGTTCCTGATAGTGGAGTTGGATTTTGCAATGGGGCAGTTCCCAGGTTTTAGCTCCCAAGCACATCTGTTTAGGCTACAGCTGACCAGATACAAGAATATGCAGAAGTTGCAGAGACATGAGAATCTTTTGCAGCACAGGAATGCTGAGAACACAGGTACACTAAGGATCACTGGGGTCCATGGATGCCCTGGATGTTGAAGAACGGGGGGGGGGGGGTCACTGGAGACATACAAAGAGGCACTTGGAGGATGCAGGTGTAACAGAGGATGCAAGTAGACCAGAAATGCTGGAGACATGTGGAATATATAGGAGTCACTCTGGGAGTACACAAAGGACAATGTAACTTGGACAGTGAAACTTGTGGCCACTCTTGAGGTCACTTGGAATATGGGGTGACTTGGAACTCTCTCATGATATCTCAGAACGCAGATCCTGGGGTCACTTTGGGATCACAAGAAAGATAGGAAAAGTTGGTATTCTCTCAAGGTAACTCAGTTCTCTCTTGGGGAAACTCACAAGGAAAGCAGGAGGGCATAGAGCCAGAGGGGCATAGAACTAAAAACACACCAATTACTCAAGCCATAGGGCTGTGAGAGTGAGAGCAACTTAAAGTGGTAGTAAACCCTCTGATCATTTTCAGCCAAGGAAGCTGCCATCTTGGCCTCTGTTTAATCTACAACTGCCATGATGCTGCACATGTGATCAGCTAGGACACCAGGCATTGGATGGTTTGACAGTATGGTTTTAGAGCACAACCAATGGGAGTGTTACATTTCCGGCACATGCCGTAAATGTGACTGGTTTTTAACCTGTTAAATGCATGGGTTTACTACCGCTTTAAATGGAGAAAGGGCTTGCCAGACTGGGTAAAAACTGGCTGAAAGCAGATTCTATTAATTATCAGCCAAGGCTCAACTACAGATAACGGTTCAGACTTGTATATTTATGGAACAATAGGTGACTTGATCAGCTTTACAGATGATCTGTGAAGTCCTCATTGGATGTTTCCCATCACTTTTTGTCCCTGTAACATCCTATCCCCAGGATAAGTAGTGAGGGGATTTTCGCCCTAGTGATTAGAGAAGCAACAATAAAAACAACAGCATATCCCTCCCCATTCTGGTCCCTTTTCTGAGTTAAATATATATCATTTGTTATTATTACTACAATGGCATCTTAGACATGTTTTTTAATGGCTTATTATTAACTTTTTAAAACATTCCTGGGTGATAGGTGATTAGAAGGGGTTTTGTTAGAGTTGTTTTCCTGAAACCTGTTTCACACTGTGAGAAAGAGACTTTATTCAAAATATGAGTTATTAGAGACCCCTCAGAGAAAAAAAAAACATGAAACAGGTAATATGTCTCTAAAACTTCTATTCAAAAATCCCAGTAAAATCTGTTCTTAATTCACAAATGTTTTCTTGTGGACAGGCAGAAGCTAGGCTGTATCTCGGTGCCAATAAATGAGAAACAGTGCTTGCTAGAAATTCAGTGGGGGTTTTCAGTTGTAGCAAAACACTCATCATACTGTGTGTAGATAGAGGCTTCTGCAATTACCTATCTAGGCTACAATGAATTCCATCCATGTATTCACAACTTTGTAACAAGCACAGAATTATCATTCCTACAGAAATCTATATATTTTGTCTGCCTTGTCTTCACCATGTTTATCTGTCTGATAAGCCGTCTGTTTTATTCAGACCATTACCAAGAATCAAGTCAAAGCAGTTGTTAAATTATTGTTGAGCTCAAATACCCAGGCCGTGATGACTATAAATCATTTAGAGTTTTAGGAACACTTATTTTCATTGTAAACAATAGCTTTCTGTCAATTTGGTTAGCAAGATATAAACTGTCTTATTACCCATTATTCCCTAAATGTTAAAGGGACTTTGGCTCTTTTTTCCACCTGCTCTGATCCTTCCCACAGATACTGGCTTACTGGAATCAAATAATAACCTTTTTGACAATTTCATGGATGCCTATATGTGAGGGATGTCTTGAGTACACCTAGTGGGTTTACCTGAAAGGACAGACAGTTGAAGCATAATGTACTTAACTATGTGGTAGGAAGCAGTGTTATATCTATGCAAATATATTATAATTATATGTCTATAAATGTACATTCTCAAAATATACTGTACTTTACAATTTACTGCAGATTTCACCTCAAATGATACTTCCAATGGCGTTACTAGGGTTGGTGTCATCTGGTGTGGTAAAACATGGTGTCCCCCCCTCCTGTCTAGTCTGCCCAGCACCCTGCAGGCAGCACACAGTCACAGGGCACACCCCAAACTGGCCCCTGTAAATGATAGTATAGGGTGGTGTATTGGCAGGTTAGGGTGGTATAGTGGCAAGCTAGGGTAGTATAGGGTGGTATAGTGGCAGGCTAGTCAAAAAGATATGTTCTGCCACCTAATTGGGTTACTTGTATCCTGCCAACATCCCTGAATAGACAGTGAACCAAACAAAATTTCCTCACAATGAGACTTTAACAGACCAGGATACAAAAATGTAAAAAAGTTCAAAAGTTTATTGAAACATATACATGGATATAAAATGAATAAGATAAAAACAAACGCATGACATATGTGACTGTAATGGACAGTGCCATTGGATAACCTATGTTTGGGCTATACGTAAGTACAGCGGACCAAAATTCCATTGCGTTTCAACAGAGATAAGGTAGTAGTCTTCATCAGGGAAAATAGGTTATACAATTCCAGAAGGACATTCTACGAATCACAGAATAAGCAGGTTATTCACATAGAATATAATATATCGTCATAGTCATTTGTGAATGTCATACACTAATTATAACACAGTTTACAAAAGAGGGAAGAAAGCAAAAATGGCCCAAAGGGCAGACGATGATGATGCGTGGATGCAAAAGGCGGGGATTAGTCAGATGCCAGCCAGTTAGTGAGCACACCTCCCAGTGGAGCTCCAAGAGTCGCCCGTGTCTCCCAGAAGGGGCCAACACAGCAGAAAAACCTGGGAATGCCCCAGTGAGCATAGAATCTGTATTGAATGAGGAAATAACTTGGTATAAAATTTCCCTATTTCTAAAAATGTAAGGTATTAATCATGCTGGGTAAATAAACCCCAATAGGATAGTGATGTCCCCAATGGCAGCACACCTTAAACAAAGTGGAAAGAATCTTGCATACTACAGAAAGGATAATCTAGGTACACATGTGTCCTGCTAACCAATGTGTCTTCCCACATAGGCATATGTGTCCAAGCCCCAAAGGATGCAGGGAGTTATCCCCTATATATGGAATAAGGATCAGGGGGATGTCCACCAAATGGAGAGGATGTTTTGTATTGCAACAGTTGCTGATATATGTTGCTTGATTGTTGGGGGCGTGGGTAAACTGAATTGCTCACCTAAGGCAGGTGTTTCCTACTGCTTGTGAGGCCCTCTGAGCTGACAGAGCACCAGGCGGTGCCGCCCATTGGCCAATCATGCCCCAAGGTGTCAGAGAAAGGGGCCGCATCTCCTGTGTGTATCACAGGGAACGTTGATGATGTAGTCATGTCATGGCGTCACGTGATGCGCTGCCAGCCCACCAATGCACGTTTGGTCCTATGGCAACCAGGAAGCTATCCTGGAGTTGCGGACCAATGGGATGCCGGAATCGCTGGAGAAGCGGCGATGATGGCCCACATGCGCCGGCTGGAAGATCAAGGGCACAAACTGGAGGGGGACCATCAGGAGGGCATCTGGTGGATGACCTGATCTTCAGAAACATTATCTGACCTAGTGAAGGAACAGAGGGCCGACATAGCTGTCATATTGAATATGGCAGTAACCACCACCCCCTAATGCTTGTCACAGAAAGTGCAAAACAGCAGTTTTTGGCCACTCAAAAAGGAGGGGGAGAAAATGCCAAATTACAATAAAAAATGATTGGACTAAGGAGAGGGGGACAATGAAATATGTGAATGGGGAAAGAAAAACCCCAGTCTTAAAAAAATCATGAGAATAATAGGTCAATAGAATGTCCAGTACAGAAAATGCAAAAATATCATATCAAACAGACATGTATTTTCGTCATCTTGGAACAGTATGGTCACACGAACATGGGAGCAATTCAACTAGGGCGTATTGATAAGTGGTTGTCAATATACATAAAGCCAGTGGAAAGGGGGGGAAGAGAGGGGAGAGGAAAAGTGGGGGTGGAAAAGGGGGGAGGGGAGAGGAGGAAGGAAAAAAGAAAAGAGAGGGAACAAGGAGGGGGATGGAAATGTGGTGGACTATAGGAGATGTTCTAATCCCCCAGAGGAGAACCCCGCAAAGAATGGTTTAAAGGAAATTTTGTCATTGAGTCCTGGGGGTGACATAGCCTCTAGTTTTAAAATCCACCTTTTGTTCGTGTTTTAATAGTATTTTGTTCTAGTCCCCCCCTCTCATGCTGAGATATATCCTATCAAGAACAAGAAATCTAATTTTAGGGAAAGTCCCTCCATGGACTAGTGTAACATGTCTACCAAGTGGTAGGTCGGGATTACATAATTGCATGCTGGTTACATGTTGAGAGGCTCTCTGATTAAACTCCATTTTAGTCTTCCCTACATAGAAGCAGGTACATTCACATTTGAGAAAGTAAACGACCCATTGGGTCTTGCAGTTAGCGAAATGACGTGGTATAAATCTGGTTCCATTTGGTAGTGTAGGGTGTTCAGAAGTGTCCATGTATTAATATATCAAACACCCCCCACATTTAAACATGCCCAACCTCTTACATGGGTCCTTATTCCCACCTTTGTACTCACTCGAGACCAGTTGGTCTCTCATGGACTTGGCTCTTCTGAAGGTAAATGCTGGGCGTTCTGATAATGTGGGTCCTATAATAGGATCCATCATCAGGACGTGCCAGTATTTTTGGACAATTTGTTTCAATTTTTCATGTTGGTTTGAAAAACAGGTGATAATTCTTACTTGGTTTGTATTGGTTTTAGATGTTGAAGCCTGAAATATCAATTCATGGAAGCTGCTTAGGGGACTGCAAAAAAACCAATGAGGCTAAGAAGCCACTCGGCTGTTATCTCAAGGCAGCAGGAACAGCCTTCTGCAGCTCACCTGGGCTCTCCCGTCAACCGGGAGGTCCGAGCGACCAGTTGCCACAACCGCTGGCTGGCCGAAAACCCGGACAAAGACGGCATTGGCTTTAATTAGGTCTCAAATCTAGTAATCCGGAATCAGTGTCATGGCGCCAAATTTAAAAGAATGACACAATTCAAAACTGCCAAACATGGCGTTTTGAATACTTTTAAGTGCAAAGGAGGGATTTTGGTTCTTATAGACCCCAGATCCCTCCATAAAGAGTACCTGTCACTGCCTATTACTGTCAAAAGGAATGTTTACATTGCTTCTGACAGCAATAAAAGTGATCCGATTTTTTTTTTTTAAAGGGACAGTGTAAAAATAAAAATTAAAATAAAATAAATAAGAAAAAAAAAATAAAGTGCCCCATCTCTCCGTGCTTGACTGCAGAAGCGAACGAATATGTAAGTCACGACCGCAAATGTAAACCATATCCAAACCACAGGTATCGCCACGATCATTAGAGCACAAGACCTCCTCTGTAACTCTAAACTGGTAACCTGTAAACATTTTTAAGTACTGTAGTTTGTCGCCATTTCACGAGTGTGCCCAATTTTAAAACATGATATGTTGGGTATCTATTTACTTGGAGTAATCATCTTTCACATTATGCAAAAACAATGGAGCTAACTTTACTGTTTTGTTTTTTTTAATTCATGAAAGTGTATTTTTTGCAAAAAAATTTTGTTTGAAAGATCACTGAGCAAATACTGTGTGACATAAAATATTGCACAGATTGCCATTTTATTCTCTAGGGTATCTGTTAATATATATATATATATATATATATATATATATATATATATATAATGTTTGGGGGTTCTATAAATGTCCACTGTTATGTAGTTAACGGTCGGAGTACTAATTTGTCAGTACCGAGTTGTTTTTATACAAAGAGTCATATAACTGTGACGAAGTATTCTTCATAGGTCACCGCACCGATACCCCCACGCTGGGCGTGGTCCACTGTGGGCGGTCTCCCCACTGTGACCCCAGTGATGATGTGTGACATGATATAACGAACGTCTCGACATCACCTCGCCACGTCGCGTTCGTCCCGTGGGTCGACACACCCCCTCCGACGGACATTGTGAGGGATCAGTAATTGGGGAAGGACGGATCCGGAAAAAGACTGTAAACAACGAATGTTCAATTTTAGGTATTAAAACGATCTTGTAATGAATCTTGGGGGTTTGTAATATATATATATATATATATATATATATATATATATATATATA
>BLSH010528720.1:717389-729165 GCA_018402905.1 Glandirana rugosa
TGTGACCCAGCCTCTATATGGAGCTGGAGTCACCGTGCTGCATGTCATATGCTCTCAGGATAATTTAGGGAGAGGATGCTGCTGGATTTGTGAGGGACAGATTGCAGATATTATAGAACATCTCATCCTGCATTACTGACAATCTGATTGTGGACTAGGGAGAGATACTAGTACTGGTGCTTTGAGGGAGGGAGAGATACTAGTACTGGTGCTTTGAGGGACAGATTGCACACCTCATCCTGTTGCACAGAATGATCTGACTGGACTAGGTAGAGTCTGTTGCTTTAAGGGAAAGATTACCTTTTAAAATCATCATCAAGTTGTACAGGGAAAGGTTCCAGCTGTTGCTTTAAGGGAAAGATTACTGTTCTAAAATCACCATCAAGTTGTACAGGGAAAAGTTCCAGCTGTTGCTTTAAGGGAAAGATTAGTGTTCTAAAATCATCATCAAAGTGTGTGTGAAAACCCCTATATCAGCCGCAGGGAAGCCATATTAGTGTTTTCAAATCATCTTCAAATTGTGTGGAAAATACTTATATCAGCCATAGAGAAGCCATATTAGTGTTTTAAAATCATCTTCAAATTGTGTGGAAAATCCTTATATCAGCCGCAGGGAAGCCATATTAGTGTTTTAAAATCATCTTCAAATTGTGCGGAAAATCCTTATATCAGCTGCAGAGAAGCCATATTAGTGTTTTAAAATCATCATCAAATTGTGTGGAAAATCCTTATATCAACCGCAGAGAAGCCATATTAGTGTTTTAAAATCATCTTCAAATTGTGTGGAAATTCGTTATGTCAGCCGTAGAGAAACCATATTAGTGTTTTAAAATCATCTTCAAATTGTGTGGAAATTCCTTATGTCAGCCGCAGAGAAGCCATATTAGTGTTTTAAAATCATCTTCAAATTGTGCGGAAAATCCTTATATCAGCTGCAGAGAAGCCATATTAGTGTTTTAAAATCATCATCAAATTGTGTGGAAAATCCTTATATCAACCGCAGAGAAGCCATATTAGTGTTTTAAAATCATCTTCAAATTGTGTGGAAATTCCTTATGTCAGCCGCAGAGAAGCCATATTAGTGTTTTAAAATAATCATCAAATTGTGTGGAAAATCCTTATATCAGCCGCAAAGAAGCCATATTCGTGTTTTAAAATCATCTTCAAATTGTGTGTAAAATCCTTATATCAGCCGCAGAGAAGCCATATTAGTGTTTTAAAATCATCTTCAAATTGTGTGTTTTAGAACACTAATATGGCTTCTCTCCGGCTGAGATAGGCTTTTTCCATACAATTTGATGATGATTTTAAAACACTTATATGACTTCTCTGCGGCTGATATCAGGATTTTCCACACAATTTGATGATTTTAAAACACTAATATGGCTTCTCTGCGGATGATATAAGGATTTTCCACACAATTTGAAGATGATTTTAAAACACTAATATGGCTTCTCTGCGGCTGATATAAGGATTTTTCACACAATTTGAAGATGATTTTAGAACACTGATCTTTCCCTTAAAGCAACAGCTGGAGGCTTTCCCTGTACAAAGTGGAGATGATTTTAGAATCTAAAATCATCTCCTAGTTCTATAGGGAGAGGTTCCTACTGTTGCTTAAAGGGACAGATTATTGTTTATTGCACAAAATTAAAAAGTGCATCTACATTGCTGGTTTAAAAAACAAAAAAAAAATCCAAAAAAAAAACCAGTGTTGGCTACCTCCTCCTCCTCCACCGCCACTTTCACCGCCTCCTCAACCTCCAACTCCACATCCACCTCCATTTTTGATTTTTTTATGTGATTTTAGGTTAAAAATTATTTTAAGTTATTTCCCTATCCCCATTTCTTTGTAGGGCAATTGCCCTACTCTTACCCCCATTTACCTTCCTTTTGCAGACCTCTAGGACTTTCCAGGACTTTGTTACAGCCATTTTTGTGCCTAAAAGTTTGGGTCCCCATTGATGTCAATGGGGTCCGGGGTCCGTGTCAAAGTTTGGGTCCAGCCCGGACCCGAACCCGGACTTTGTCCCGAAGTTCAGCCGAACCAGCAGAACCCGAACTTCCAGAGGTTCGATCAACTCTACCTATGATGGACACATGGTACTCCAGGATAATGAAGTCCCTGTGTCCATGATAGGGGAAAGGGGGGACGAGGCAGAATAGAAGACAGAGACCTTTTAATCGCTTTTGCCAGAACTATAGCCCTCTAAGAAGGGCCTAAAGCTTTCTGCCTCATTTAAGCCAGGGGTTGTGGTGGCCCTCAGATGCCTAATCCAGCGCATTTCACGCTGGAGAAGGATCTTGTTCCAATCATCACCCCTGGCTGGAATATGTACTCTATCAAGCACCATATAGGGAACTTTTGGCATGTTGTAATGATGAAATTTGGCTACATGTCTTCCCAAGGGGAGGTATAAGTTACCCATCTTCATGCCCTGAAGATGTTTGCTCACCCGTGCTTGAAATTCTTGTTTTGTTTTACCTACATAAAAGGAACTGCACTGGCACTGTACAAGATATACAACCTCCTTGGTATGGCAGTAAGCAAAATGTCCAGAAACAAATTTTTCACCATTAGGTAATGTTATGCACTTCTTACCGCCTATATAAGGACAGCAGGAGCATGACCCACACGGGTAGGTGCCCCTATCCTTACATGGGTCACCTCGTATGCTGCCCCATATTCACTTTGGACTAGATGATCTCCGATTGACCCTGCCTTTCTGTAGGTAATTTGTGGATACGTCCCTACTAATTTGACCCAGAATGGGATCTTTCGTAAGTAGAGACCAATGTTTAGTTAAAATCTTACGTATTTGTTTGTGTTCTTTGGAAAAGCGTATAATTAGTCTTGTAGTATCAGCCCTGGCTTCTTTATTATTATTTTTGGATGTGAATATTACATTTTGTCTATCCAGGTCTTTTACTCGGTTAAATGCTTTCCTCAATATGGTTTTAGTGTAGCCTCTATCCCGTAGCCTTGCATTTAATAAATCAGCTTCCAATTTGAAATCCTTATAGGACGTGCGATTCCATTTCAGTTGCAAAAATTGACTGTAGGGTATCAATTTTTTTAGAGGTTCGGGATGAAAACTATTGACATGCAATAATGTATTGCCAGTGGTTTCTTTTCTATAAAGAGTACTGGTAAGTTTTCTCTGACTGTCCTTTTGAATATAGACATCCAGAAAGCTGATACGACTTTCATGATAAGTCATGGTAAAAAACAGGTTTAACTCGTTCTTATTCAACTCTTCAAATAACTTTTGAGCAATTCCACTGGACCATCCCACACCATAAACACGTCGTCGATATAGCGTTGCCAAACGATGACGTGTTTGGTGTAGCATGTAAACTCATCCCGGGTGAGTAATTCTTTCTCTCACTCCCCCAGGTACAGATTGGCATGTGATGGGGCACAAGAGGTCCCCATCGCCACGCCCTGTACCTGGAAGTATTGAGAGCCCTTAAACATGAAAAAATTGTGTTGTAGGATTAAATTCCAACATTGTTACAATGAAGGAATTGAATTTCCATTCATGTGTGGAATGCTGATGAAGGATTCTCTCAATGGCAGCAACTCCAAGGTTGTGGGGAAAGACTCAACATCAATGGCCACCAGGACCGCCATCCCAGGGATTTCCATATTTTCCAGAATCTTAAATAAATTAATTGTGTCCCTAGTGTAGGAAGCTAACTCCAAGACATATGGCTTAAAGTTCCAATCGATGAACTGGCTCATTGCCTCCGAGCTACAGCCGTTCCTAGAGACAATTGGCCGTCCCGGTGGATTGTGTAAATTTGTATGCACTTTAGGAAGTGCATAAAACATGGGGGTGCAAGGGTGCCTAGTGCGTACAAATTCCCACTGTTCCTGGGTAAGAATCCCTATTTTTCTGGCATCATCCACCAAAAAGTAGAATTGGTGATTGAATCTATCTACCATGGTGGCTGAGATCTTTTTATAACAGCTCTTATTATTTAAGATTTTTATGCACATTGATTCGTATTGATCATTGTCCATTAATACCATATTTCCCCCTTTATCCGCCATCTTGATGGTAATATGGGTATTTTTTTGAAGTGACCTTAACGCCAGATGTTGTTCTGCAGTGAGATTTTCACTGCGAAAATTGAGTTTCATGTTTTCAATCTCTTTAGTGATCTGTTGCACAAATAGTGCCAGGGCGGGATTTTGGGTCAATGGGGGAAATTGATGTGATTTCCTTTTAAACTTGTTGGCTTTGTCTTCACTGTCTGCCTCACCCCCTGCCCCTGCTCCTCTTCCTCCTCTACCTCCTCCTCCCAAGTTGCCTCCGCTTCTGTGGACCCACTCTCCTGCAGCAGCAGATTCAGGTCTCGAAGTGCTATGAAATCCACCGCTGTAAGGTCAGGGGTCACCTCATCTTCTTCTTTTTTGATTGTGCTTATAGTAAAAACTTTTAAAGAGTAACTTCCAGGCAAATAGGTTTACATCTTTTATCATTTCAAACCTGTCTGCACTTCTATCTGGGCAGAAGGAGAGGCCCAAGGACAGGACCTCTTCCTCTGTATGGGTCAAGGAGTGCGAAGACAGGTAACATTCAATTTTCTTTCATCTGGCATTTAATTGTGTATGCCTCTATTCCCTTCTGTGTTGTGGATGTGGGTGTAGGGGGGGTCCTGTCTTTCTCTAAAAAAGTCCCAGCAGGTGTTTTGGGGATAGCCCCCTGGTCCTTGGTGTTTTTAAACATTTTGGGTGCCATGTGAGTAGTTTTAGTGCCACTCCCTGACTTTGATCCGACTTCAATGCCTTTCAATGGGCTAAAGTAGGATCAAATTGTATGTGGGGGGTGGCGCTAAACTCAAACAAAATTGATGCAAAACGTGATATGAAACAACTTATGATAAACAAATAAGTTATGTGTGTACAAACTGTGTATGATCACCAAAAGTAACAATAAATGTTAAATAATGCAACTAAAGAGAGTCCATAGTGAAGAGGAAACTTGACTGGTAATGTTCAAACTAGTTCTTCTTGGAGATAAATCAAAAAACAGCCTAGCACAGTAATATTGCCGTTATATTTAAAGTAGGATCAAATTTGGACAAAAGTAGTACAGAAACCTTATTTCAAAGTCGGTCCGACTTTGAAAAACACAAGTCGGGCCAGTTAATACGGCTCTCATAGGGAATTATCGTTTTTGTGACGTAATGCGACTTTTGCTCCTAATGTCGGTTCGAGAATTGGACTAGTGTGAACCCAGCCTTAGGCTGATTCATTTAAGGCTGGGTTCGCACTTGTCCGACTAACGGACCAACATTGTGAGCAAAAGTCGCATTACGTCACAAAATCAATGTTTCCCTATGACCATCTTAACTGGTCTGACACAAGTCGGTCCGACTTTGAAAAAGGTTCCTGTACTACTTTGGTCCGACTTTGGTCCTACTTCAGCCCATTGAATATCATTGAAGTAGGATCAAAGTTGGATCCTTGTTCTAACCATCCCACTTGTGACATCCGACTTAGTGATAACAGCAGCAGCAAAAGGAATTTATCTCACACTGGGATTGTTTTGATTGGTGAAAGGACAAGTCACTATCTCAAAGTCAGAGCAAAATCTTATCTTGTTCATTCAAGTCAGATGGAAGTAGGACCAAAGTAGGACAGAAGTAGGACCGATGTTGCAGGGCAAAGTAGGATTAAAAGTCTGACCGTTTTTGAGTCGGATAGTGTGAACCCAGCCTAAACCAGATAAAAGAAGATGAATGCGACATTTGAATTTTTGGCAAATGCACCACAGGTTTCACCTATTGTGAATTTGTGGAAATATTAAAAAGGATTTCTAAATGGCTGCCAAAGGGCAACAAGTACATATGTTCCTTTTCTGCAGTTTTAATGAGTCAGCCCCGCTAAAACTTACTTTACTCATTCTTATTGCAGCCAGACTGACTGCATATAATATACCCCTTTCAGTTTTACTTCACAACTAGAGTTGAGCGAACCTGAACTGTAAAGTTTGGGTCTGTACCAAACTTTTGGGTGTCCAGGACGAGGACCCCAAACCGAACCCGGACTTTTCAAAAAAAGGCTGGGTTCGGGTCCGGGGTTCTGGTATTTTATTCCACATGTTGAATAGCTGCCAAGGGCAGCCAATCAACAAGTGTTTCATTGGTTTGTCCTTAGAAGCCATCACAGCCATGCCTACCAATGGCATGGCTGTGATTGGCCAGTGCATCATGTGACCCAACCTCTATATGGGGCTGGAGTCACCGTGCTGCATGTCATATGCTCTCAGGATAGTTTAGGGAGAGGATGCTGCTGGCTCTGTGAGGGATAGATTGCAGATATTATAGAACATCTCATCCTGCATTACTGAACGATCTGATTGTGGACTAGGTAGAGATTACTAGTACTGCTGCTTTGAGGGACAGATTGCAGACCTCATCCTGCTGCACAGAACAATCTGACTGGACTAGGTAGAGTCTGTTGCTTTAAGGGAAAGATTATTGTTCTAAAATCATCTCCAAGTTGTACAGGGAAAGCTTCCGGCTGTTGCTTTAAGGGAAAGATTATTGTTCTAAAATCATCTCCAAGTTGTACAGGGAAAGGTTCCAGCTGTTGCTTTAAGGGAAAGATTATTGTTCTAAAATCATCTCCAAGTTGTATAGGGGAAGTTTCTTTCAGCCGCATAGAGCCATATTATTGTTCTAAAATCATCTCCAAGTTGTATAGGGGAAGTTTCTTCTAGCCGCATAGAGCCATATTATTGTTCTAAAATCATCTCCAAGTTGTATAGGCAAAGTTTCTTCCAGCCGCATAGAGAGCCATATTATTGTTCTGAAATTTAGGAAGATTCTGCCTTGGCACCCCTCTGATATTTATCTTGAGGTGCCACTTCTTATAGAAAATGGCTATACGTTACTGGACATGACACCTAGACCTCTTGTGATTCCATATCATATCTCTCTTGTCTTATCTTCTTGCTGAACTGAGGCAGGACTGAGTGATTGACATCTATATGCCGCCTCATTTGATACCTTATATATATATGGTTAGTATGGACCTATTAAACTGTTTAAAGTTTGCTGACTATCAGTCATAACATTGTGAATATATTCTAATGTTTGTTTTTTGTATTATATATAGAGGATTTTAATGTGACCACTTACCCCTGAAGAAGAACTGTCGAAACGCGTTGGGCCTTTCCGCCACTCAGTGGTCTCCCTTGTAATTGTAATTTTAATTGTCTTGCATCTTTGTTTTTCTATTGTCTTTCACCTGTTATGTATGTTCATGTCAGCTTTGGTTATCACGCACCAATGTGTATTCATTTGATGGCAGACCTATTGGTGTAGGCCTTGTCTTTTTAATTGCAACAATAAACTTTTTTTCATTTATCTTGGTTTTGTTTTTTGCTCTTTGAGGAGTTGGTTTGCACTAAAGTCCCACCTTTTTTGGGGGGTTTTGTTTTTTAATTTATAACTAAAATTTAAGCCACGACTGCCAGGAAAATTGTTTGGGATGCAAAGAAAAACCCACAAATAACTGCAGGGGAAATACAGGACTCTCTGAAAACAGGTGGTGTGGCTGTTTCAAGATGCACAATAAAGAGGCACTTGAAGAAAGATGGGCTGCATGGTTGAGCCGCCAGAAAAAAGCCATTACTATGCAAATGCCACAAAGTATCCCGCCAATACGCCAAACAGCACGGAGACAATCCTCAAACCTTCTGGCACAAAGTCATTTGGAGTGATAAGACCAAAATTTAGCTTTTTGGCCACAACCATAAATGCTACATTTGGAGAGGAGTCAACAAGGTCTATGATGAAAAGTACACCATTCCTACTGTCAAACACAGAGGTGGATTGCTGATGCTTTGGGGATGTGTGAGCTACAAAGGCACAGGAAATTGGTCAAAATTGATGGCAAGATGAATGCAGTATGTTATCAAAAAATACTGGAGGAACATTTGCATTCATCAGACAGGAAGCTACGTATGGGATGTACTTGGACATTCCAACATGACAATGATCCAAAACACAAGGCCGAGTTGACCTGTCATTGGATACAGCAGAATAAAGTGAAGGTTCTGGAGTGGCCATCTCAGTCTCCTGACCTCAATATCATTGAGCCGTCTGGGGAGATCTCAAACGTATCAATCTTCATGCAAGACAACCCAAGAATTTCCAGGTACTGGAGGATTTTTGCCAAGAGGAATGGGCAGCTTTACCATCAGAGAAGATAAAGAGCCTCATCCACAAATACCACAACAGACTTCAAGCTGTCATTGATGTTAAAGGGGGCAATACACGGTGTTAATAACTGGGGTATGTAAACTTTTGATCAGGGTTAGAGTTGAGCGGACACCTGGATGTTCGGGTTCAGCGGGTCTGGCCGAACTTCGCGAAAAAGTTTGGGTTCGGTACCGAACTTTACCCGAACTTTACCCTGGACCCCGAATCCCATTGAAGTCAATGGGGAACCAAACTTTTCGGCACAAAAATGGCTGTAAAAAAGTCCTGGCAAGTGCCAGAGGGCTGCAAAAGGAAGTAAAATGGGGGTAAGAGTAGGACAAGTGCCCTACAAAAAATGGGGATAGGGAAAATAACTTAAAATCAAATAAAAAAAATAAAAATGGGAAGGGGGGGTGGATGTGGAGTAGGAGCCTATAGGTTGACTAGGCCATGACCATGGCAGTGTAGGTGATGATTTTAGAACAATAATCTGCCCCTTACAGCAACAGCAGGAACCTGACCCTATAGGAGTAGGCGATGATTTTAGAACAATAATCTGTCCCTTACAGCAACAGCAGGAACCTCTCCCTTTAGAACTAGGAGATGATTTTAGAACAATAATCTGTCCCTTACAGCAACAGCAGGAACCTGACCCTATAGGAGTAGGTGATGATTTTAGAACAATAATCTGTCCCTTACAGCAACAGCAGGAACCTGACCCTATAGGAGAAGGCGATGATTTTAGAACAATAATCTGTCCCTTACAGCAACAGCAGGAACCTGACCCTATAGGAGTAGGCAATGATTTTAGAACAATAATCTGTCCCTTACAGCAACAGCAAGAATCTGACCCTATAGAACTAGGAGATGATTTTAGAACAATAATCTGTCCCTCAAAGCAATAGACTCTACTGCTTTGAGGGACAGATTGCAGATCTCATCCTGGATTACAGAACTATCTGATTCTGGACTAGGTAGAGTCTACTGCTTTGAGGCACAGATTGCAGATCTCATCCTGCATTACAGTACGATCTGATACTGGACTAGGTAGAGTCTACCTAGTCCAGAATCAGATAGTTCTGTAATCCAGGATGAGATCTGCAATCTGTCCCTCAAAGCAGTATTAGTAATCTCTACCTAGTCCACAATGAGATCGTTCTGTAATGCAGGATGAGATGTTATTAATATCTGCAATCTGTCCCTCACAGCGCCGGCAGCATCCTCTCCCTAAACTAGCCTGAGAGCATGGGACATGCAGCCCTATGTGACTCCAGCTTATACAGAGGCTGGGTCACATGATGCACTGGCCAATCACAGCCATGCCATTAGTACGCATGGCTGTGATGGCTTCTAAGGGCAAACCAGTGAAATGCTTGTTGATTGGCTGCCCTGCAGCTATTCAACATGCGTGATCAAATACCCGAACCTAGAACCCAAACCCAAACTTTTTTTCAAATGTCCGGGTTCGGGTCTGGGTCACGAACACCCCAAAGTTCGGTACGGACCCAAACTTTACAGTTCGGGTTCGCTCAACTCTAATCAGGGTCATTTGGGTTGTTTCTATTGTCATTATGATTTAAAAAGAGTAAACACAGTTGATTGATAATAAATGGCTTCAGCCAAACACCAAACATGAGTGAAAGAAAAGTTTTTGTGTTATCATTCATATTCTTAGAAAAATGGCCAAGAAATCATAAATTCTGCCAGGGTATGTAAACTTACGAGCACAACTGTATGTATGTGTTTATATGGAGGTGTGTTTTGTCTGGTCATGACCAACCACATTTACAAATGGAGGCTGGATGCAAAGTTCACTGGGTCACTAAAATTATCACTGGGCACATCGGCTCTGGTTTGACAGCACTCATAACAAAACATGGATACCCATTAGCAATGGGGGAAGAACCCAGAGTTGAGAATCTGCACACATACAGCCCAATGAGAGTGCCAAACATCTAGGAAACCAAAGTTTTTAATTATAAAATTGGTTCATAGCAGAAAACAATCCAATGTGTTTTGGAGGCCAAATAGACTCCTTCCTCATCAGAGCTATAAAACAAATGCAAACACAAAGGTCATAAATATAAAAGTAAAAATTCATAAATATAAAAAGAAATATGCCAGTAAAATATAATGAAAATAAAAGTCATAGTGTATATGTATTTGCATTTAATATCTGATTCCAATGATAAGCTGATTCAGGGATAATAATCCTACATACAAATACCAAATATTACAACACTTAATTAGCAAGCAGTAAAATTAATAAAATGATAGGCAATATCTGAAACAAAAAAAGACAACATTACGGTCACATTAAATAAAAGAGAAGTTTAAAGAACATGCTTTGTAAATCACAGGGATTGATTTGCTAAAGACAAATAGTCTGTACACTTTGCAAGGTAAGCTTCGCGTTCCAAGGTAATTATCCTCAGCGCTTAGTGAATGAGGTGAAGTCAGTGCTGTATGTAGAGTTGGGGGTACAGAGCACTTCAAGTTAGGGGGTCCCATAACATAAGAAATTAAATTATATGACAAAAAAAAGTGAACTGAAATGAATGATAAACTGCATTTGTTCTAAAAAAAAAATATGTTAAAGTGTTTGTTACCCCAACATTTCTTATTCCTGATATGTGCCTGCTGTACGATGTACTTGTATGAGAAAGTACCCGGTACTCTCTGTATTGCTTCCTTTGTGTGAAATTCCTGGCATTCTTGCTAGTTCCTCTGCTTTCCTATTAAAAAACTGACCACACTAAGCAGGAGAACACATCTTGTTCAGTTCTCTAGCCAATGCTCAGACTTGTCCTGACATGCCCCCACCCCTCTGCACAGCCTTTCATGGTAAAGATGAGTATGCTGCTGCTTCTCCTCCCATCAGCTCCTATGAAGCTGAGAATAGAGGGAAAGTGCTCATTTATAAAAATGGGGAAACAAAATATTCAGAATGTTTTTTTTTGCAAATCTACACAAAAATGTTCTGCCTTTTATTTCTATTTTAAACTGAATGGGTTGTTTTATAAGGTGAGAGCTTGCAATCAATTTTTTTTTCTCAATGTTATTGACTATAAGAATACACCTTATACAGGTAATTGGAACTGCCAAGTCATACATCACAGTTATGCATCACACTACAATATTTGGAACTTGGTATAAGGGCTGTGCTACCATAATATTTGTACCTTAATGAACAGTATATATGTATATATTTAAAAGTGCTTTAGTGGAGGGGGCGTGTCCGGCCGGCGAAGTTGATGGCCGCGTGAAGAGGAGCTCCTGCATCCCACACACCCGAAGCGACGCTGTACGAGGCACGGGAGAGCCGCTCAGCGACTGAAGTACATACTGAACCGTCAAGGTTAATGGACATATTCCACATAAGAATATCAGTTATTGTAACTCTTTTTTTTTAACTAACGTTCGAGAGTGGAATATTTTGTTGGGTAAGTCAAATTTTATCTTTATTTTCCGTCTTGTAAAAACACATCTAAACGTTTTTTTTTGTAAGACTTATAAAACAAAGGGGTAAAAATATTTACTCGTGAAAGGGAGATAA
>BLSH010528720.1:743181-768218 GCA_018402905.1 Glandirana rugosa
AATCAATACATACAAAATACATACAAAATTATGGCCTCAAAGGTTTAAAAAATAGCTGTGACTGCATATATGTAAGCAAATATTTAAAAGTATACCATTTAGGGCATATTATTCGGACAGTGCCAATTTCATAATAATAAATCCTTATCTTTAAACCTTTTTAGTGACAGGAACTAAAGGGCGCCATTCATAATAAATTAATTTAGAGAAAAGAAAAATGCAGACCACAATATAATGTTAAGAGACATGTTCTCCCATTAGTGGGTAATCGCTACAGATTGAGAGAGCAGGTATCCCCTCAATTACGTGTGGGCTGTGCCTATGGAATAGATACACAGATAAACAGCTAAAAGAGTGGATATCCAACCTCAACTGTTGCTCATAAGGGAGTTAAAATCCCACTCTACATTAAGCCCCCATGGGCGACAACTTTTTAAGTAAAAACGTCCTGTGCGTGGCCAGCGACGGCATGTGAGGAAGATGTTCTTCACAGAGCCCCCGCACATCATCCTGCAATGATCCTTCCCTCTCTCCTAGAATTGCAGCACACCAACCTAGGATTGTATCTGTGATCTCCAGCTACCCTCCGGTATCGGCAGCCTGTCTCTCGCAATCCGCTGACAAACCGAAGGAGGCAGGGGATAAGTCACACAAGGCTCATAAGCAGCAGGGGAAGGAACAGCCTGGGACTATTCCTTACTACACCCAGAGGCAGCCCAGCCCTGGCTGCTCTTCGTTCATGGACACCCCAGCTCTCCTCCACCCACCAAGCCCTGATGATCTGGGCAGCCCTGAGGCCTTGAATGATACCTTGCCTCTCCCATCCTCTCCTAGTCCCTGCCAGGACATTTTTGAGGTGCATGCGGATGATAATACACAACCCATGCTAAGTGACATACTAAACACTGTTCATAAGTGCATGGCCACAGTAGTGGACCTCAAAGAGAAATTTAGGGGCCTTAAAGAGACGGTATCACTGTTACGCCATGATCTACAAAAGATCAGAGAGAGGACCACTGCTGTGGAGGGCTGAAATTAGTGACCTGGAAGATCAGCTACCCCCTCTCATCAGGGATTCCCGTATGACTGTCCAGCAAGTTGCACAGACCACCAGCAAAACTGACGATATCAAAAATCGCCTTAGACGCAATATTGTTAGAATAATAGGGCTGTCTGAGAGAGTTGAGGGCCAGGACCCCACAGAGTTCATAGAGCAATGGCTGCTAGAGATTTTTGGCAAAGAAGCCTTTAACTCCTTATTTGCAGTGGAACATGCTCATCACACCCCTCCCCGTCCCCTGCCTCCTGGGAACCCTCCACGCTCTATGTTGGCGCGACTACTTAATTACAAGGATCGTGAAATCATTTTATGTATGGCCCGGGAGAAAGGCCCTATTCAGTACAATGGCGCCAAAATATCCTTCTTTCCTTCCTTTTCGGCTGAGGTTCAGCGCAAACGGGCCAAATATGCTGATGTCAAGAAGTGTCTGCAAACCCTGCAACTAAAGTATGCTATGCTTTATCCTGCCAAGCTCAGAGTTACGGAGGGCGGCCAGGCTCATTTCTTTGAATCGGCACCGGATGCAGCTGCCTGGCTTGACAGACAGGAACCGGAACTCCGGCATAGACGCCCCATGGTGGACAGGGAATGACCGATATGACCATTCCATTCTGAACTAGTATGTAGCAGCAGTTCTTACATTCCCAGCATGTACACTTTTCTATTGAGGGACTTTACTCCTTTCACCTTAACAATGCGACGGAACCCACTATGCAATATTATTACATGCTGCTTCCCCCAATCCAGACCATGTCCCTTAGGGGGCAGAGCCAGATGGAACTCCAAGTTTCTAGACCACAGTTGAAGTGGTCCTTGTGCCTATGCCCTGTTGGCATCAAGAGAGTTCTGCACCTGGAGCCTAATAGGCCCATGTTTGTTAGGCCCTGGGGCCTGTTTTTTTCTCTATTGAACTTGACTGTTTTCCAGTACAATCTGCTCCTCATTGATCATTCTGCTCAGCTGTTTTATATGAAACTCCAACCCCTATCCTTGGATACTAAGCCTGACTCTCCTGCACTGCCTCCTGAGACTCTTCATTGGATCTCTCCCTCATTGTCCTTTCATCCACGGTCGTTGCCAGCCCTTGTGGCCTTTGGGGATGTCCATCATCATAATCTTTCGCCATGGCAGATATGACTTCTACCCCTCTGGTTTCATGCAATGTTAGAGGTCTTAGTGATCCTTTGAAACGCACCATGGTTTCTACATGCCTTCGTAAATATCGTCCTGCAGTTGTGGGCCTTCAGGAGACTCACCTGACATGAGATACAGTTTCCTGTCTGAGATATTCTTGGGTGGGCGCTGCATACCATTCCACATACTCTGCCTTCTCTCGTGGTGTGAGTTCTGGCATTTCAGGAACTGGACTCTCTGGTAAACCCGCTTGGTCTCTTTGTATTTCTGCATTGTAATTTATTTACGGTGACATTAATGTTAGCCTTTGTGTACATTGCTCCTCCCTTCTCTAAAGAGATATTATTGCTGTCGTATCTGGCCGACAAGTCTGACCTGCCAGTCCTCCTCATGGGGTATTTTAATTGTTGCCTGAACCCCAACCTAGATAGACACCCACCCTTACCCTCCCCTATCCCTGGAAGGGGAACAGTCCTTAGCAGGCTCATGGTTGAGGTGGGCTGGCAGGACGTCTGGCATATCAGAAACCCGCTTGGCAAACAGTACTCCTGTTTTTCTAAAACACACAGATCTTTGTCCCCTATAGATCTATGTCTAGGAACACACCACATACCTCCAATTCCTTCTACTCATGAGATGTTCCCTGTGCCACTGGCTGCAATACAACCCCAAAGCATGATTGTTCCACCCCCATGCTTAACAGTTGGACAGAGGTTCTTTTCATTAAATTCTGTGCCCCTTCTTCTCCAAACGTACCTTTGCTCATTCCGGCCAAAAAGTTAAATTTTAACCTCATCGGTCCACAGAACTTGTTTCCAAAATGCATCAGGCTTGTCTATATGTTCATTTGCAAAGTTCAAACGCTGATTTTTGTGGTGGGGACGTAGAAGATGTTTTCTTCTGATGACTCTTCCATGAAGACCATATTTGTACAAGTATCTCTTTATAGTGGAATAGTGTACCACAACTCCAGAGTCTGCCAGATCTTTCTGGAGGGATCGTGCAGTCAAACGTGGGTTTTGAATTGTCCTTCTCACAATCCTGTGAGCTGTTCTGTCTGATATTTTTCTTGGTCTTCCAGATCTTGCTTTAACTTTCACTGTTCCTGATGACTGCCATTTCTTAATTACATTCCGAACAGAGGATATTGACATCTGAAAACGCTTTGCTATCTTCTTATAGCCTTCTCCAGCTTTGTGAGCATCAACTATTTTCAGTTTCAGGTTTCTAGACAACTGCTTAGAAGATCCCATGGTGCTGATTGTTGGGGCAAGGTCAGATGAGTCTGGGCATTTAAAACCTTTTGAGATTGACATCACCTGGTCTTCCCAGACGATGATTGAGAACAATCCATGACACTGGCAGGTCTCAGCCTTGCAAAGGGGGCAGTGCATGCTATAAATTCTGCAGGGTGCCCAAACTTTTGAAGACGCCATTTTTTTGTTTTCTGTAATTTTGAAATTGTCATTGATGGAAATAAAATCTAACTTTTGTTGACATATTATAAGAATGTCTAATCTGTAATTTGATGCCTTTTGGAAATTTTTCCATCTTTCCTTGGCTTCTTTATGCACATTAATACAAATTTTTACCTGGGGTGCCCAAACTTTCGATCCCCACTGTAGCTGAGAAAAAAATAGTGGGGATGATGTAGTTAATATTAATGTTCTCTTATTCACTGACACAGTTGCAGAGGGACAGGTTAAGCCAGTGTTAATGAGTACAGCACAGGAGAGTTATGTTCCATCATGGAGATTCAGTCTGTTCACGTGAGATCTCCAAGTCCTCTTCCTTTTCTTCCTGTGGCAGAGATGAATGATCCTCAATCATGCTGAAAACAATAACGCGTAATGTAGTGCTGCTCTCTGCATCACTTACAGTAAGTGTATTGAACAATGCTGGGGGTCATTCAGATTGTAAAAAAATCAAGGCCCTGGAATGGAGGGAAAACTCTCTAACGTTGTCACCCAGATGGGAAGTGAGGGAAAATCTCTCTAATGCTGTCGTTGTGACGGGTGGGGAGGGGAATCTCCCCAACGCTTTCACCATGACAGTTAGTGAGGGAACATCTCTTTGACATTGTCACTATGACAGGAAGTAAGGGAAAATCCCGCTATTGTTGTCACCATGGCAGGAAGTGAGTGTATATCTCTCCAATGTTGTCACCATGGCAGGAAGTGAGAGTATATCTCTCCAATGTTGTCACCACGTCAGGAAGTGAGAGTATATCCCTCCAATGTTGTCACCATGACAGGAAGTGAGTTGAAACCTCTTAAATGGGGCCCCAGATCAAATGAGAGGACAGTTGATGTTTGATTGTTATTCAGCTGATAAACATAAACATTTGGAGAGAAAAATTTATATTAACTGAAGGTTCTGTCATGCCTGCGCTTCTTGAGTCTCCTACCCTTATCATCTTGCTGTATTTCTGCTCTCTCAAGCCAAGGACTTGTGTGCCTATATTCCATGTTTTATTGCCTGTTCTGTTTTTAATTCACTGCATAAGTGGATGAACTTCCCATCTGTTCACTTCATCAACCTCTTTAATTATTTTTTACAGATCGGCTGTCACTTCCCCACTGCTGGTCTGATGGAGTGAACTCAATGGGCGGGGTTTCTCCACTTCACTTTTCCCTATATATGTCATGATTTTTAGTGTTATTGTTAGCTTGTCCCGCCGAAACACGTCTGCTGTTCTTGTATCATCTCTGCACTTATCAATACATGTACTACATTGGAGTTTGGAGTGCCGACCTTCTGTACATATTCTGGAATGGAGGAGGATGTGAAGTGTAGTGCTGTAGTGTTTGAGAGTTGACTTTAGGTACATTTATTTTAAATGGGGTGGAGGGTAAAATATTTTTGTGTGGTTGGAGTTTAAATTAAATAAGAAACACACAACAACCAGGAAATCAAAGTATAAGAACTTTTAATATCTAGTTTAAAACAGCTTTTAGGGACACCTGCAGGGAGACCATGAAAGCTTACTATCTAGAAATCTTTTTAACACATTAATGCCATTTGATTTAATTTTTTAAAGAAAAGATAGTTCAGCTGAAAGTGAAGTGTTGAAATAGAGGTAAAAACAATAAATGTCATTTAACTGTATAGCCATGTTCCTCTGTGAATTAAGATTAATTCTTAACAAAGCTAATTTAGAAAGGAAACATACCTTTGTTTTTAAATTAGATATAGCTGTGTACATTTATAATACAGCTGGGACCTCTCCAACTACAAACAACAAGTTAAGAATCAAGTGTAAATCATATGCTTGTTGTTGGATTGCTTTGTGAAACCCATACATATATTAGGTGCATTGTAAAATTAAGATGTGATTTTCTTTCCACATGTCTAACTAAATCTTCATATTATGCAAATGCACATCTGTTACTTAAAACAAACCAAAAAAAACATTTCAGATCTGCTAAAATAACAATAGAGAGTTAGAAGGGTTGGTGGGAAATTGGAACCTGATTTCTTTAGGGCAAAATGTTTAGCGTTCATTAATATATTCATTGGAGAGAGGTCATTTAAGTTTACAAATAAGGAACACACAAAAAAAAGAAAAATACAATAAGCATTTGTTCTATTGCATTCAATCCTTCATTGAATTCTTCCTTTGTGTCATCTGGGTATACACTTCCTTTCTCAAGAACTCTCATAGGTCCTACAGAAAATTGGGCCTGCAATCTCTGCATATGCAACTTCTATATGTGGCTCTTACCCATGAAGGAAGGTAATGCATAAAGCGGTGCACATACAGTGTGCACCACTTACTCAGTGCTCCTCAACAGTGAAATATTGTCACTTAATCCATGTACTTTATATATAGCGCCAAATTTACATCTCTGGAACCTATAGGCAGAGGATTCTAAAGTGCCCCCCTAAAAAAAAAAACCCCAGCACTAATCAACATGTTCCCCCCTAAGCATAAATTGCTCCTAGCCAGAAAATCTGTCCATCTGCTAGTAACTACAGTGTATGGTTAGCCAGCGGCTGCATACCAGTTCTGAGTAAGTAGAGTTTTTTCATCCAAGTGCCAAGCAAAAACCCTTTTCTCTTACCCTCTCTTGTGGTATCCTTAGTGTGGGGCTCTTTGACTGCACAACAGGCAACTCACAACCCGTGTCACCAGAATATCATCTGCTCTGCCTTCACAGCTCTCAGATAGGGATTGTCCTCACTGTGCTCGGGTGGGTCACAGTCTGTCTCAGCCCTGGTTTCCTCACAGAAAAACCCTTCTTCCTCTTTCAGCCCAGGAAAATGATTCCCGTTTCCCATTAATGCCCCATCTTGACAGTTGTAGTTTACAACAAAACTGTAGCGATAGCTCAGTCTCTTCAGTAAACAAAACTTCCTCCAGGTTTTTCCTCAGGGTCTCTTGTAACCCATGCCCCCTGGGTGCCCTCTAGTGGATGGAGGGAAGAATTAACATGGGCTGTGTTCCAATCAGTTCCATAATGAGAGTCTCTGTTATGGCTGTGTGTCAGTGTAGAAATCCTTTGTGGGCACATACATAAGCAGCAGCAGACTGCAGCTGCTTCTGACAGGTAGGTACCAGGCTACACATATATTGCCATTGACTTCCCTGTTTGATATAGATGTTTAATAGCAAAGCCAACACCACAGCCTTCACAGCTTGTGAAGATATAATCAACAACGGGTCAAATCCATTGTAAAAACAATTAAACTGTTGGGTTTCTGCATTTGTTCTTCCTTCTGCACAGGGATGATTGGTAGAAGTAGGGGATGGTCTTCCAGTAATATGAGTACCTTATATAGCTATAGGTTAACTCTACACTTCTTTGATGTACTCCTTGTCTAACTAGGCACCTATGCATCAAGGTCACACAGAAAATATTTTCTTCTTCAATAAGCAGCCAGCAGAGTTAAGTGCATCTAAATTTTGTTCATTGATTTTATTGGTCATTCCGTCATATTACTCAGTTATGACTAGACACAGTGGGGCTGATTTACTACTGCTATTGCAAATTCATTAGTGTCTAATGTCTAAACGAACGTGTCCTAGCATTTATGAAGCTGCTGAAGACTGTTGCTAATCTGACAAGCAACTTGATGTAAGAATGCCTTATTCAAGATAGTGGATTGAAATGTTGATCCACCAGCTATGTAGTGACAAACCATCTTTAGATGTTCCTTTTGCAAGAGATTCATTATTTTTCAGGCAGAAGACTGATAGGCATGTAATAAGCAAAGTGCTACATATCGAAAAAGTGGATTTTACAGTAGTTTTTGTCAAGAAAATGTTCACATACCTGACACAAATAGAATGCTGGAAAATGAAGATGGAATGGTGCTCACACACATGCATATTAGTTAGCCAGCAACACTTACTTTTTTTAAAGAGGTCTGTTGCAGCCTATTGCATTAGGGTGTGCACCCCAAATCTCAAACACACATGAAAGCCACCTGAAAGGAGGCTCTGGTGGGGGGAGACAGTTGATTGGGAGCATATTATGTTAGACCCGAAATACAGGTGTAACTTGTTCCTACAGTTGAACCTAGCCTTTAATATAATTGGGGCATTTACACTGGCCACTGGCACCCCAACCATCCACCTGGTGCTGTCCCTGGATAATGTTAATGCACATGGGGTGATCAAGGTGTGCCCAGGCACACCTGGCACACCCTGTGCGCACGCCTATGGTCTGTTCTAATTCTTTGATCTTTATAAACTTTGCAGGGCAATACAGGAGAGCCAATCAGTTCATATGGGCTGTTCAAGAGAGAGATCAAATGGTATGTGGTTCCCTTTAGAATTCTAACCTGATCCTTTGTGTTGCATCCTGTAATATATCCAAAACAGGTGGGGTGAACAGCACGCTGGTAATTTCTATGTGTAATGCAATCCGACCATCCCACCGATCATATATAGAAGAAAAAGTTCAAAGGATTGCTTCACAAACATTTATTAAAGTAAAAAACATACAAAAATCGATCAAAAGTATTCCGTTATTAGTTACAGTTTCGGGCTGTTCTGCTGCAGTATTCTTTTTGTTGGCTCGGCGTGATATTGCTATCAAACCGGCCGACAAGGGGGTGCTATAGTAGTAATAGATACTAAGAAATATGAGGATGAGATTTGGAAAAAATAATCAGATAGTGAGACATATATGCCCCTTGGCTCTAGTCCAGTATTTCGAATATAGGCTAGAATTAAAAATGTGGTAACACAAGCAGTCAAAGATGGTATTATTGATCATGACATTATATCCTATTTAACCACTGATTATCCAATTACACCTGTGATTTAGTGCACAGTTTATATAATTTTTTGGAACAAGATTGAAAAACCTATGTTCTAAATGGACACATGTGGATACTTGTTTTCTCAATTGTTGGATATCACCGATAGATACATTTGTTTGATGAATCACAGCATAATTTGCTAATAATTTTTTCACATAGGAGACAGCGCAATCTTTTATATTTTGTACGATTCTTTATTCCTCGTATTCAAGGAGTAGTAATGGTGCAGAAGTCTTTGTCAATATTATTTAGCGCAATATTTTTCTACACATTTACATATATATATATATATATATATATATATATATACACACAGTATCGCCCAAAAGTGAGTACATCCCTCACATTTATGTAAATATTTTATTCTATCTTTTCAAGGAAGGACACATTGCTACGAAATAGTGATCGTACAGCTTGAATAACAGTGTAAATATGCTGTCCCCTCAAAATAACTCAACACACAGCCATTAATGTCTAAACCAATGGCAACAAAAGTGAGTACACCCTTAAGTGAAAATGTCCAATTGGACCCAATGTGTCAATATTTTGTGTGACCCCTTATTTTCCAGCACCGCCTTAACCCTCTTGGGCATGGAGCTCACCAGAGTTTTACAGGTTGCCACTGGAGTCCTCTTCCTGTCCTCCATCACTGTATCACGGAGCTTGTGGATATTAGAGACCTTGCGCTCCTCCACCTTCGAATTGAGGATGCCCCACAGATGCTCAATAGGGTTAAGGTCTGGAGACATGCTTGACCAGTCCATCACCTTTACCCTCAGCTTCTTTAGCAAGGCAGTGGCGATCTTGGAGGTGTGTTTGGGGTCGTTATCATGTTGGAATACTGCCCTGCAGCTGAGTCTCCAATGGGAGGGGATCATGCTCTTTTTCACTATGTCACAGTACATGTTGGCATTCATGGTTCCCTCAATGAACTGTAGCTCCCCAGTGCCAGCAGCAATCATGTTCCATCTGTCCTGTCAAACTGCTGTATGGTCCTGGCCACCGTGCTGCAGCTCAGTTTCAGGGTTTTGGCAGTCTTCATATAGCCTAGGCCATCTTTATGTAGAGCAACAAATCTTTTTTTCAGATCCTCAGAGAGTTCTTTGCCATGAGGTGCCATGTTGAATGTGCAGTGACCAGTATGAGAGAGTGAGAACAATAACACCAAATTTAACACACCTGCTCCCCATTCACACCTGAGACCTTGTAACTCTAACAAGTCACATAACACCGGGGAGGAAAAATGGCTAATTGGGCCCAATTTGGACATTTTCACTTAGGGGTGCACTCATTTTTGTTTCTAGTGGTTTAGACATTAATGGCTGTGTGTTGAGTTATTTTGAGGGGACAGCAAATTTACACTGTTATACAAGCTGTACACTCACTACTTTATGTTGTAGCAAAGTGTAATTTCTTCAGTATTGTCACATGAAAAGATATAATAAAATATTTACAAAAATGTGAGGGTTGTACTTACTTTTCTGAGATTCTGTATATGCACTTTTTTTGCAGATACAACTATATGTACACTACATTGGCTCCTGATGAGTGGAAAGAATCCACAAAACCCGTAGAGCCTTTTTTTTTATGCTATGCTATTATTACCATCTGAACCATACCTGCTTTTACAATCATGATTTATTATTATCATGATTTATTCTGGACTTTTTATATCACTTTGAGAGGTCTAGGTTACCAACCAACACCACCCATACCACAGTGGTGCAGTGAGATGTATGTATGTACTGTATATGTACCATGTGTTACTAATGAGCAATACTATTAATTCACTGTATTTTGATAAGACTCAACATGGGATGGTAGCGATACTCAGCTGGAATCCTTTCTGGCTTATTGCCAGAATAATCCATTTGGGATTGAGTTTACACATGTTTTGGACAGTCAGAAGTTGGTATTTTTGAATATTCTTGAAATGATGATAAATAATGAACATCAAATCATTTCTCAAACCCATTTCAAGCCATTAGCGGGAAACTCTTACCTTCATGCCTAGAGCCACCATCACCCCAAATGGATCAAGAATGTGCCTTTTGGTCAGTTCTGCCGGCTCCAAAGGACCTGTTTCCGTCTCTCTGATTATGACGAGCAGAGTGATACATTGAAAAGGTAATTTCGGGAGAAGGGATACGATTAGGCCATCTTAGAGGATGCTTACATGAAATATCGATTGAACTATACTGAGGTTGCCACTACAAGTCATCAACAAGAGCTTTTGAACACCAAGATTTATTCGGGATTCAGTCAAAGAGGAGAAGGGTGGTCTTTATAGCTGTTCAGACATCACTCTTAACACTCGGTATAATAGTAAGGCATTTCCCATCAAACGTGTTACTGAAAAATATTGGGGTATCCTTCATCGGGACCCTTGCCAGTCCAAAGTCATCTTTCTCAGACCCAACAATCTGAGGGGCTATATCACCCCAAGTAGAGTCTGCAAACAAAAAACTATAGTTAACCATAACTGGAGTAGTTTATTTGATCAAAAGTGCAGTTTCAGGTGTGGGGTCCCCAAATGAGGAGCATGTCAATACACGTGGCATAGAAAGAAGGAAGTGACAGGGAGTAATGGCCAAAATCATTCTATTCAGCAATTCATCAACTGTGGATCAGAATTTGTAGTTTACTGCATACTGTGCCCTTGCGGCCTTCTATATGTGGGTCGTGCCATAAGTACTTTACGTACACGGTTTAAGGAACTTAAAAGGAACATTCTTAAAGGCTTTGACAAGCATTCATTACCTTTGCATTTTTTGGAACAACATAACCAGAACCCTTCTGGGTTAAAGCTATTTGGGCTTGGAAACTATGGGGGAGGATGCAGATACTGGATGGAGGTTTCGTATACTTTGCAGGAGAGAAACCTTTTGGGTCCATCGGCTGGGGGCCCTGACACTAAGGGGCTTAAACATAGGGTTAGATGTTCAGACCTTGATGTAGGGTCGGGGCCGTGCGGATATGGTATCCTCATTATTGACTCCATCCTCCCCCCTTTTATCAACTGGGCTCTTTATTAACTGGGTGCTTGTCCTTGTCATTTTCACTTATGGCATGCATGTATTGTGTACATTTATATGTCTAGGGTCCCATGTCCATTGGTCCTTTTTTCTCCGCCATTGTGCATCTGCATGGGCACATTGCCCAGACATCTATTTACTGTCCAGGGGTTTGCCCACGGGCATGTCATCTGGTTTTGGGCATGTGCACATGCATGATTACATGTGGGTTTTAACCACTTGACCACTGGGCACTTAAACCCCCTTAACAACCAGACCAATTTTCAGCTCTCAGCGCTCTCACACTTTGAATGACAATTACTCAGTCATGCAACACTGCACCCATATGAAATTTGCGTCCTTTTTTTCACACAAATAGAGCTTTCTTTTGGTGGTATTTAATCATCATTAGGTTTTTTATTTTTTGTGCTATAATTAAAAAAAGACCGAAAATTTTGTAAAAAAATTAATTTTTCTTCGTTTCTGTTAAAAAATTTTGCAAATTAGTAATTTTTCTTCATAAATTTTGGCCAAAATTTATACTGCTACCTATCTTTGGTAAAAAAAAAAAAAAAATTTGTGTATATTATTTGGTCTTTGTGAAAGTTATAGAGTCTACAAGCTATGGTGCCAATCACTGAATATTGATTACACTTGATTTACTGACGGCCTATCTCATTTCCTGAGACCCTAACAAGCCAGGAAAGTACAAATACCCCCCAAATTACCCCTTCTTGGAAAGTAGACATTCCAAGGTATTTAGTAAGAGGCGTAGTGAATTTTTTGAAGTTGTAATTTTTTCCCACAATTCTTTGCAAAATGAATTTTTTATTTATTTATTTTTTCCCCCAAAATTGTCATATGTTAACAGGTTATTTCTCACACCCAGCATATGCATACCTCAAATTACACCCCAAAATACATTCTACTACTCCTCCCGAGTATGGTGATACCACATGTGTGACACTTTTACACAGCCTGGCCACATACAGAGGTCCAATATGCAGGGAGCACCATCAGGCGTTCTAAGGACAAATTACACACATAATTTCCTGACTACCTCTTGCACTTTTGAAGGTCCTGGAGCACCAGGCCAATGGAAACGCCCAAAAAATGACCCCATTTTGGAAAGTAAACACCCCAATGTATATTCTATGAGGCATAATGAGTCTTTTGAATGGTTCATTTTTTCCACAAGATTTTGGAAAATGTGGAAAGAAAATGAAAATGCATTTTTTTTTTACACAAAGTTGTCAATTTATACAATATTTCTAACACACAGCATGTACCCAGCACAAATGACACCCTAAAATATATTCTGCTACTTCTCCCGAGTATGGCGATACCACATGTGTGACACTTTTACACAGCGGGACCACATACAGAGGCCCAACATGCAGGGAGCACCGTCAGGTATTCTAGGGGCATACATTTAGAATCTAATTTGACCATCTTTTACACTATTGTGAGGCACTGTGGTGGCATATATAGGCACTGTAGTGGCACAGATGGGCAGGGTATTGGCACGGATGAGCAGTAGAATGGCACGGATGGGCACTGTAGTGGCACAGGTGGGCACTGTAGTGGCATGGATGGGCAGTGTAGTGGCATGGATGGGCAGTGTAGTGGAACGGATGGGTGGGTGAGCACGGATGGATGGCTGGGTGAGCACGGATGGATGGCTGGGTGAGCATGGATGGATGGATGGGTGAGCATGGATGGATGGATGGGTGGGTGGGGATGGATTGGGTGAGGATGGGTGGGGGGTGGATAGCTGGGTGGGTGGTGGGTGGCTGATGATGGCTGGGTGGGTGGTGGATGGCTGGTAAATGGATGGTGGGGGGTGTATTTTGTCACCTAGCAGCGCTGTGGGCATTACACATTCCCCACAGCGCTGCAGCACGTCCTCTCTCCCCCTCTCTCCTCTCACACTGCACCGATCAGTGCGGAGAGGAGAGAAAAACCGGCGCTTCCGCCGGCTTGTTTACATGTGATCACTCCGTCATTTGACGGCGCGATCACGTGGTAAAAGGCCGCTCACAGCGGCCATTCACCACGATCCGTGATCAGTTGGGTCCCCTGGACCCGACGGTCACGGATGTTCCCGTGTGCGCGCCCCAGGGACAATAGACGTCCTCCCAGAATTAAGCAACCGCTCTGTAGACGTCATTTGTCTATAGGGCGGTTGTTAAGTGGTTAAATACTTACTTTTTTATGACTTTTAAATGAATCAGCATAATTCATGTTATATGTGATATATATAAGGGAAAAAAATTAATACTGCGCATCCAAGTGATTTGCTGGTTATTATTATTACTGCTTTTACTGTTATTTTCAGTACTTATTTGTGTTCTGTTAATGCCAGTCCAGCATTTTGAGAATTGAAATTCATCTAAAATTAGTATAATATATGTGCAATCAATTATCATTTTTTTATCTTATATACATTTTTGTTTTAAATATTTGTTTTCATTTCCATTTTCATTATTATTTTTATTTCTACTTTTATTTATTTTTATTTTCATTTTCTATTATTTCAATGTATTTATTATCAGTATTTCTTTGTTTTTGTTTTCATTTTGTTTTCCTTTTTACAATTGCCCATCTAGTTATCCTTATTTTCATATATATAAATGTTTAATGTATTTTTCAATTCATGTTATACTTTATGCTGCACGGTTTCTTCTTTGCACCTTTCCCTATATGGGGGACACGATCCGGCGTTTCCGCCTGATATGACGTCACTCCCGCGATCGTGAGTGACTCCGGGGAAATAGAGCCATCCTGTCACAGGCATATGCATTCAGAGCTGGGCTGATGTGTATCCCACTGGTGAATAATGCACTGTGAAAGGAGAAGCCCCACTAGTGTCGGGGAAAAGACATGGCAATGTCTCCCCTGGATTTCAACGCGCCTGAGAGACATTTGAGAGACAGGAGGAGTTCTGTTGGTGCCTGATGTCTCTGGTTGTTGGCTCCCTCACTTTTAGGTTTCATCTTGGTCTGTGTCCCTGCACTATAATCACCCCTGTGGGATCAGGAGTTGTCTTGGCCCCTGGGCAACCATCTGTGCGGTAGTTCTGACAGGGATGAGTTAACACTTATGGCTAGGAACAAGCCCTCTTTTTTGGCAATCATTGTAAATCTCTTTAATAATGATGGCAATACACATAATATATATGCATATACACATACAATGTATGTGCATTCAGTTATCATTATTTTATATTATATTAACTATGTGTTTTTTTTTTCCTTCCACCCCCACGTTAATCTCTGGTGGGTGGGCCAATTAGTCAATTAATCAGTCTATCAATTAAGTTATAGATCAATGTATCTAAGTTTTCTCATATAAGCTCTGGGCATTGGCGTTCAGACTAGTGTGGCTCTGAGGAAGTAGGTGTGCCCCGGAAACGCATCATCCTATACCCGTATTGTGTCCGCATTGTTCATATTGTGCAATTTTATGACTGTGGGTCGCCACTCTTGTGAGTATCCATTTTAACTTTTTAAACCACCTATTAAATGTGTTTGGTAATGCACTAAGTGTGCGCGCCTTCCTTTTGTTCTGTTTTGTAGTCTCTATCGGATCACCCCATCTGAGGAGGGCAGCATTCCCCTGTTGTTTGGAACACTGATGTCCTTGTTGCCTTTTAAAACTACGAAGGACCTCTTCAGTGCTGGAAGTTACTATAGTTTAGTAGGACTCAACATGTGTATATGTACCAATAAGTCCCACATTTTCCCGCTCTTTTGAATTGTGCAAAGGATGGAGGCATATGACACTACCCAGTCACTGCTTCATTTAAAGTTCCACCTACCCCCCCTTTCTTAACCCGTTGCATCTTAGTTTCACCCCTTTTCATTTTGGGTTTTCAGTATTACTAAGAAACACTTGTCGATACTCGGGGAGCATTATCCTAATATCCCTGAATTTCATGTACCTCCGCTTTCATCATATAAACGTGGTAAAATGTTACGTGATAGACTGGTGAGAACTAATCAATAATGTACACCAGCCCCTCGTGTAACCTTTTTAGGACTCCATAATAATGGTTCCTTCCCCTGTTTAAATTGCATTCAGTGCACTTCTATGATGAAAGGAAAATTCCTTTCTCATCCACATAGAGGACACAGGATTGATATTAAAGGATGTTACACTTGCCAGTCCTCCTATGTTATCTATGTAATTAAATGTCCACGTGGGTTCTTCTACATGGTGAGACTACACAAAGAATTAAAGATCACATTGCACGCCATAAATACTCAATAAGAGATAATTTAACCCAATTATCACTAGCTAGGCATTTTATTGAGAAAGGACATGCAATTTCTCAGTTGAAATTTATGGTCATAGATGAGGTTAATCATAACAGGAGAGGGGGAAATCGTGAGTTAATTCCAAGAAAGAAAGAAGTACAGTGGATACATTTTTTACATACTCTTCAGATGCTTGTGACTAATGATTATAGTGTAATTAAGATTTGAGGTTTTTATTGAACAATTTTTTGATATATATGATGATGAGTTTGAAGTACAGTGAGGGAAAAAAGTATTTGATCCCTTGCTGATCATTATATAATGTTAATGGTAGGTTTTAGACATGTGCGGTTAGTTTCATTCTGAATTAAAATTAGGACAAATTTTCATTTTTCTGAAATTTGGATGTATCCGAATCTCCAAATTGCAATAGTATCGAATTTAAACGAATCAAACTAATGAAAGAGAAAATTTGGACGAAATTCAAATTCAAATAATTTTCTATTAATTTTCGAATACTTTTCGAATTCGAAAATTTTTCAAATTCGAATCGTTTTTGAATTCGAAAAGTCCTTGAATTTGAATAGTTTTCCAATTTCCAAAGAGAACAAATAGAATAGAAAACAAAGAAATAGAACATAAAAAAATAGTAGACTAGAAAAGAATATTACAGAAAACAAAATAATAGAATACAACAGAGTAAAACAGCTCTGTTCCACTCCACCACATTATATTCTTTCATTTTCTGTTATATTCCCCTCTATTATATTCTAGCTTTTTCCATTCTACTCCTCCACTTTCCACTCCACCCCATTCTCCTTGGAAATTGAAAAAATGATTAGAAAATTATTCACATTTGAAAATGATTTGAATTGGAAAACAATTCAAATTCGAAAACTTTTCAAATTCGAAAACTATTCGAAATTGATTCGAAAACTTTTCTAATCGATTTGAAAACGAAACAAATCCAGAAGCCGATTAAACAAATGAAACAAATCTAACTAAATGAACTTATGTAAATAATGAATTGACACAAGACAAAACTAAACAAATTTTTTCACTCTGCACATGTCTAGTAGGTTTATTTTAGCAGTGAGAGACAGAATAACAACAAAAATATCCAGAAAAACACATTTCAAAAAAGTTATAAATTAATGTGAATTTTAATGAGTGAAAGAAGTATTTGACCCCTTCCCAACCCTTGTTGGCAATCACAGAGGTCAGCTTCTTGTAGTTGGCCACCAGGTTTGCACACATCTCAGGAGGGATTTTGTCCCACTCCTCTTTGCAGATCCTCTTGAAGTCATTAAGGTTTCGAGGCTGACATATGGTAACCCGAACCTTAAGCTCCCTCCACATATTTTCTATGGAATTGAGGTCTGGAGACTGGCTAGGTCACTCCAGGACCTTTAATGTGCTTCTTCTTGAGCCACTCCTTTCTTGCCTTGGCCATGTGTTTTGTGTCATTGTCATGCTGGAATACCCATACACGACCCATTTTCAATGCCCTGGCTGAGGAAAGGAGGTTCTCACCCAAGATTTGACAGTACATGGCCCCATCCATCATCCCTTTGATGAAGTGAAGGTGTTCTGTCCCCTTAGCAGAAAAACACCCCCAAAGCATAATGTTTCCACCTCCATGTTTGACAGTGAGGAAGGTGTTCTTGAGGTCATAGGCAGAATTCCTCCTATTCCAAGCACAGCGAGTTGTGTTGATGCCAAAGCGCTTGATTTTGGTCTCATCTGACCACAACACTTTCACCCAGTTCTCCTCTGATTCATTCAGATGTTCAATAGCAAACTTCAGACGGGCCTGAACATGTGCTTTCTTGAGCAGGGGGACCGTTCAGGCACTGCAGGATTTCAGTCCTGCACGACGTAATGTGTTACCAATTGTTTTCTTGGGGACTATGGTTCCAGCGGCCTTGAGATGATTGACAAGATTCTCCTGTGTAGTTCTGGGCTGATTCCTCACTGTTCTCAAGATCATTGTAACTCCACAAGGTGAGATCTTGCATGGAGCCCCAGATTGAGGGAGATTGACAGTTATTTTGTGTTTCTTCCATTTGCGAATAATCACACCAACTGTTATCATCCTCTCACTAAGCTGCTTGGTGATGGTCTTGTAGCCCATTCCAGCCTTGTGTAGGTGCATAATCTTGTTCCTGACATCCTTGGACAGTTCTTTGGTCTTGGCCATGGTGGAAAAATTGGAATCTGATTGATTGATTGCTTCTGTGGACAGGTGTCTTTTATACAGATAACAAGCTGAGATTAGGAGCACTCCCTTTAAGAAAGTGCCCCTAATCTCAGCTCATTACCTGTACAGTAGACACCTGGGAGCCAGAAATCTTGCTGATTGATAGGGGATCAAATACTTATTTCACTCATTAAAATGCAAATCAACTTATAACTTAAATTAAATGTATTTTTTGGAATATTTTTGTTGTTATTCTGTCTCTCACTGTTAAAGTAGACTGATCACTTCTTTGTCAGTGGGCAAACGTACACAATCAGCAGGGGATCAATGCCTTTCTTCCCTCGCTGTATATAGTATTTCAATGTTTGCATTCTTAATATCACCATTATTAATACCTTTTATATTATAAGTGGTCATTTACAGATGCATAGGAAAGAGATATCCATGAATTTATCCAGCTTTTAGTCATTTTCTTGTTCTTTAGGATATCCGTAGCAGATGTAATTTTGGATGATTGCCTTATTGACTTGATTGATTCCAATTTTGTTTTGCCCATGTGCCCATCAGTGACACTAGTCTATGCCCATCAGTGAGGTCAATTTGTGCCCATCAGTTATATCAATCAGTGCTGCCTTTCAGTGCAACCTATCATTGCTCATAAGTGCTGCCTATCAGTGCCCATCAGTGCTGCACATTAGTGCCTCTTCATAAGTGCCACCCCATGAATGCCCTTCAGTGCCGTCTCATCAGTACCCATCAGTGCAGCCTCATCAGCGCACATCAGTGAAGGAGAAAAATTACTTATTTGCAAAATTTTCAGACAGAAACTAGAATAGGCTTTTCTTTTTCAAAATGTTTGGTCTTTTTTCATTTTTTTAGCAAAAAAAAAAAAAAAACAGCAGTGATTAAATACCACCAAGATAAAGTAGTATTTGTGTGAAGAAAATGGTAAAAAAAAGTCACATGGGTACAGTGTTGCATGACTGAGCAATTGTCATTCAAAGTGCAACAGCACTGAAAGCTGAAAATTGGCGTGGGCAGGAAGGGGGTGAAAGTGACCTGTATTAAACTGTATAAATGTTTGTGCAGCAATCCTTTGAACATATATACATACATATATATATATATATATATATATATATATATATATATATATATATATATATATATATACACAGTATCTCACAAAAGTGAGTACAACCCTAACAATTTGGTATATATATATATATATATATATCTCACAAAAGTGAGTACACCCATCACATTTTTGTAAATATTTTATTATATCTTTTCATGTGACAACACTGAAGAAATGACACTTTGCTACAATGTACAGTAGTGAATGTACAGCTTGAATAACAGTGTAAATTTGCTGTCCCCTCAAAGTAACTCAACACACAGCGATTATCGTCTAAACTGCTGGCAACAAAAGTGAGTACACTCCTAAGTGAAAATGTCCAAATTGGGCCAAATTAGCCATTTTCTCTCTTCGGTGTCATGTGACTCATTAGTGTTACAAGGTCTCAGGTGTGAACAGGGAGCAGGTGTGTTAAATTTGGAGATCCCATTGGAGATCCCTAAAGCTCTGGTCACTAATGACAGGGTATTCATGAACCTAATCGGACTGCCTTCCTATGCTACGTAACTACACGATACGGTTCTGTGTAAAACTCTTCCTCCCCTGAGGCTTAATCTGGAACCCATCAGCCCATCAACCCGTCAGTGCATTCCTAGAAAGAGTGACCAGGCTTCTACAACAAGCTTTCACCTCCCCTGCATGTCAGCACCGACTGCAAGATTTGAGCCTGCTCTTCTCCACGACCCCAGTCCAGGGGTGCTCTAAGATGTCGACAGTTGCTGCCGCAGCTGCAGGAAGCATGGACAGTCCCCGCTCGGAAAACCAGAGGCTTACATCACGTCCTGACTCAAGGCAAATACTATCCCCAGCTTTGCTGAACTTCTCGCCGGGACCACAAGGGAGCTCCTTACAGCCCCCCCTTACCATCGCCCTCCTCAACAGAATCTCTCCTGGGCCGTTTCCAAGGGGAACTCTCATCTCCGCAACTGGGACCCAACAGCCCAGTTCCTGCATCACTTTGCCCCCCCCAGCCCTAACATCTCACTACAGGTGGAAGACCTCTACCTCAAATTCTCGTCTCTACTTGAAAGGGGCCTAGCTAACACGATTGCCACAATCACGAGTGAGAGTAAATCAGACTTCCAAATGCTGGGGACCCGGATGGAAGCAATTGAAAATAAGTTGGAATCCACAGCAGCAATTTCTAACCAGAACTCTGATTTAATTGGCTCCTTACAGGATCAATTAGACACTGCTCTTTCAAGAATTGATGACCTAGAAAATAGGTCTAGAAGAGTTAACTTCAGAGTGCGAGGTCTTCCAGAGGAGATCAAGGATATTTCTGACGCAATTCAAAACCTGATAACCAATTTATTACCGGATACACCTAAACACCGCCTAGAACTCAATAGGGCCCACAGAGCTTTGGGCCCCCTATGGAAAGACGGCTCCCCGAGAGACATAATTGTCAAACCACACTTCTATGCTATTAAGGAAGGGGTCATGAGACAATCTAGGAACAATACCCAAATCCTTTGCAAGGGGCACCCTGTCCAAATATTTGCCAACCTAGCTCCTTCTACAATCCAGAAAAGGAGAGCTCTGAAACCCCTCCTTACGGTACTATCAGAGAAGGATATCAAGTACAAGTGGTCCTTCCCGTTCGCGGTTAAATTCTCTCTCAAGGGACGAGAGTATGCTTTCTCATCACTTCAGGAGGGAAACTTCTCCTACATCTAAAGTTGATTTCGCAGGAATCTGAGATGGACATCTCTAACAACGGCAGCTCAACTAAAAGACAGTTGCCCCCCAGCCCAAGGACCCCTCTCTGGAAGAAGGCTAAACCTAAAAGAGCGAAAGAAAATGGTCCCCCTTGAAGTGGTCATTAGAACAGTTCAACAAGACCGACAAATGGCAGGACATCTGACCTGAAGGATTGCAATAATCACAATTTCTTTTTTCCAGGCTAAGGTCTCATTAGTACCCTCAGTCTCACTCTATTTTTGAACCTTGGATGTTTTTCATCCCCTTTGACTTTCAGGACTTATCTTGTTTACTTACCACTTTGATTTAAGTCTTTTGCTATTTGACTTGATTAATATATCTTCATTTTCAGGTTGAATGGTCATAAGTAGTATAGAGACCCCTGGTCAACACTAGATTACAATGGGGAGGGGTCTGCAGTTGGGGGGCCCTTTGTTTTGTTGGGTTTCTTTCACCCGGATCACGGGAGTCGGGATTTTGTGTCAGGGGCCCCATTCTGGGGAGACCACTCTGCCCCCTTCCTTTTTGGGGGCTGGGGGGTCTTTACGGACCGGGCCAGACGGGTGGGCTACTGTTTCTCCCCTTGCGGGTGATTCCTAGGGAAGCCGGGGCCAGTTTCAAGACCCTGTTGAAGATCAGCATTCAAGCTGTCTCATTTTACAATGTTACTGTTCACTATTTCTTAGGGCTCTGGAGCGGGGGATGGCCCACTTGCGCCTCCACCTGTCCAGCGAGCCAAGCTCCGTTGGCCCGGGATGGGGGGGTCTAGCGGTTTTAGCGAGACACTTTGCCATAGACCAAAGGGTGTTCAGGGGGCTCTATTTTTTCTCCCCCCTGGTTACAATTCCCTTGATTGGAGAAAACGGCCCTTTTCAGGGCTACTTACTTGTCAGTTTTGGTTCATAATGTTGAATACCTCTTCTTTTCCTATCCTGCTCTCTTCTTTTTCGCCTCTCCATTCCTTTTTTTCATCTCCTAGAGAGAAGGTGGCTCAAGAATCTTTCCTCCAGAGGGTACCTGGTTCAGGGGTTGGTGAGACAACCAGAAGAAGGGTAAGTGAACCAACTAACAGACTCATCCTCTATCCCAAGCGTGATGGCTGACCCTCTATAAGAGTTGCTACCCATAATGTTCAGGGACTGAATTCCCCCATTAAGCGTAAGAAGATTGGTGATTTCTACAAATCCATGAAACTAGATATACTATTACTCCAGGAAACTCATTTCCCTGCCCGATACAACCCAAACTTTCTTCACCCATATTTTCCAAGCTTCTTCTTAGCTAATGCTGCATCCAAATCAAAAGGAGTTGCTGTTCTAATTTCTAAAAATTTTAACTTTATGCGGCTCTCAGATGTCAAGGACCCGGAGGGGAGGTTTATCATGGTAAAGGGTACATTGGATGGGCACACTATATCTTTGATCTCGTACTATGCCCCCAATCAGGGTCAGCTTAAGTTCTTTCAAGAAATGCTAGCAACTCTCTCTCCTTTATTGGAGGGTATGATAATATTTGGAGGGGACTCCAATGTGGCCTTTGACCAAACTTTGGATAGAAATAGACCCCTTGGTAGTCAACTGTTAAGACCGACTAAAGTAAGCTTGCGTATAGCCAAACTTCTGCATTCTTATAACTTGATTGATGTATGGAGGGACAGACATCCCCACTCTAGGGACTATACACATTTCTCTAATCCTCACAACTCGTATTCTAGAATAGACCATCTATTAACTCCGTATTATAACCTTCCAACCATTATAGACTCCCACATTCATGACACGGCCCTATCAGACCACTCTCTGGTCTCATTGTCCATTCATATTCAGTCACAGCATTTTCCTAAACCATTTTGAAGATTAAATGAGTCCTTACTCACAGACCAGGTAGATGTTACTGGAATAGAGAATAGTCTTCAAGAATACTTCTCTACAAACGGGGTAGGAGACACATCGGTCGAAACAGTGTGGGCAGCCCATAAAGCCTTTATTAGGGGTAAATTTATTCAGTTAGTATCAAGGATTAAAAGGGAAAGGGGAATTCATTTACAAAAGCTCGAGGAGTCCTTTATTGCAGCCAAAGCAGAGCACAAGGCCCACCCGTCTCAATCTCTTCTAGAGAAGCTTGACAAAGTGAAAGTGGAGCTCAATCTTGCACTCATGATGAAAGCCGAAAAGGCCATCCGCTGGTCTAAGAATACATTTTATTCTCAGGGTAATAAAATGGGCCCTTTGCTGGCCAGGAAGCTCACTCCCAGGACAAGGCATTTGGCTATGCCCAAAATTAGGGTAGACAGTAATTCCACCACCTCCAACCCTAATACAGTAGTAGGGGCTTTTCAAAAATTCTATGAGAATTTGTACACACCCAAGACCGATGAGAAGGTAGAGTTAGTAACACAGTTTCTTGATGGAGTCTCTCTTCCCCATCTTCGGGATGAACATAGAGATATTATGGAAGAAACAATCTCAGAGGAGGAGGTCTTGGGGGTCATCAAAGATCTTAAACAGGGCTCTTCCCCAGGCCCGGATGGTCTATCGGGCCCTTACTATAAAGCATTTGCCAAAACTCTGGCTCCTCACATGGCGAAATTTTTCAAATCTATGATGAAAGGGGACCCTGTCGAGAAGCATCTTAACACTGCATATATAACAGTAATCCCAAAACCTGAAAAAAACCCAGAAGAAATAGACAACTACTGTCCTATTTCCCTTATTAATAATGACCTGAAGATTCTTACCAAGATAATGGCAAACCGTTTAGCATCTTTTATAAGCCAATATATTCATAAGGACCAGGTGGGTTTCATCCCGGGCAGACAAGGCCCTGATCAAGTCAGAAGGGCAATAGACATAGTCTCTATACTCCAGTCCAATTGGACAGGAGGACAGGCACAGAAGGGGATGTTGCTCTCCTTAGATCTTTGTAAGGCGTTTGACTCGGTCTCTTAGACATATCTATTGTCCCTTTTGAAGCATTGGGGTTTTGGGGTAAAGTTTATAGGCCTGATCAGAGCACTCTACTCGGCACCACAAGCTATGATTAAACTATGGATGTTCTACTCTGAGTGGTTTCCAATCAAGACGGGAACCAGGCAGGGTTGTCCCTTATCTCCGTTACTATTCGCTATTGCAATAGAGACCCTTGCCATAGCCATTAGAGATAATCACTTCATCAAAGGGGTGATGTGCGGTCAACAAGAGCACAAGTGTGGCCTCTTCGCTGAAGATTTACTGCTATTCATAACTTCCCCAAAGTCCTCTCTTCCCAAATTGTGCAAGCTACTCAAAGATTTCTCTGAGATAGCGGGCCTCGGAGTAAATTTTCCAAATCACAAGCTCTCAATGTCTCCCTATCACCTGAGATAATTGCCAAGCTTAAGAACGACTTCAAGTTTAGGTGGAGTGATACTTCAATTAAATATCTAGGGATCAACCTTACCTCTAAATACGAAACCTTATATAGCAATAATTTCCCTTTGATGTTTCGAAAGCTAGAAGATGATCTTAAACTTTGGTCTGGGCAAAATGTTTTATGGATAGGGAGAATAAACTCAGTTAAAATGACCTTGCTTCTTAGACTACTCTACCTCTTCCGCGCCTTACCAGTCCCTATTCGGTTGGACCAACTATCTTCCTTCCAAAGCAAAATTCTCAAGTTCATCTGGGGCAACTCAGGATATAGAATCCCCCCAACAAACCCTATATCATCATAGGCGTAGGGGAGGACTAGGCTTGCCGCACCTATTGAAGTATTTTCAGGCCGCTAGGCTAGCTCAATTGTCCTCAATTTCTTTTAGGCAGGAAAGGCAGGACTGGGTGCAGATAGAGAGACAAGAAAAAAACAAATGCGCCTCTAAGAGTAACAGTAAAAACCAGGATTTTATTAAATAACAAGTGACTACTCACAGAAGTAGTAGGGTGCTGCGCTTTGCAGTGTCAGTGGGATGATGAAGACACTCATCAGTGAACAATAAATTATTTTAGGACCAAAAATGACAATGAGAATCTCCGCGTAAACAAAAAAAGAACAGAGAGATAGACGTGGGTCAGGACGGAAAGGACGGATTTTCTTTAACTCCTGTTAACTCGATCGGATCGCCGGACTTTTATGAAGTTATCCACGCCGTTCGGATCAGGAGGGGATGCGGATACTACTATATCCCAAACAACCCCCCTAAGATATAGGACTCAACGGGGTCTACTTGAACTCTTAAAACGAAACCTTCCTTCTATCAACCAGGTTGGCTTATCCCTGACCA
>BLSH010528720.1:782036-794373 GCA_018402905.1 Glandirana rugosa
ACAGTGAAATTTAGTTTGGCAGTTAGTAACGTGTAGAAAATAAGTGTGAAGAAAAATTTTACACACATAGTGAAATTTACTTTGGCAGTTACACACATTTTAAAAAGAAGTGTGAATAAAAGATGTGCAATGATTGACGGTTTGATTTAAAGTGACACACACACTTGAAATAATTGTGCAGAAGAGATGTGCAATGATTGATGGTTTCATTTAAAATGATACACACATTTTAAAAAGAAGTGTGAATAAAAGATGTGCAATGATTGACGGTTTGATTTAAAGTGACACACACACTTGAAATAATTGTGCAGAAGAGATGTGCAATGATTGATGGTTTCATTTAAAATGATACACACATTTTAAAAAGAAGTGTGAATAAAAGATGTGCAATGATTGACGGTTTGATTTAAAGTGACACACAGACTTGAAATAATTGTGCAGAAGAGATGTGCACTGATTCCCGGTTTCATTTAAAGTGATACAAACATTTTGCAGAACAGTGATATGGGTACTCCCTGCTTATTTATACTTTTTTGACACAGTTTGAAGATTATTTTAGAACAGTTCTATGGCCTCTAATGTTAATTAATACTTTTCAGACCCATTTTGAAGATGATCTCCATTTTTGCATTTTTTATGTTTTTATTTTTTTTTTAATATTTAAAGTTATTTCCCTGTCCCCATTTCTTTGAAGGTCACTTGTCCCACCCTTACCCACATTTCCTTCCTTTTGCAGACCTCTAGGACCTTCCAGGACTATTTTACAGCATTTTTTGTGCCTAAAAGTCCGGGTCTCCATTGATTTCAATGGGGTTCGGGGTCCGGGACAAAGTTCGGGTTCTGTCCAGACCCGAACCCGGACTTTGTCCCGAAGTTTGGCCGAACCAGCAGAACCCGGACTTCTAGAAGTTCGCTCAACTCTACTCACCAGCAAAGTATGGAAGCACAGCAACGAGCCCAGCAGCAATCTGAGGCTTGCTTTATTGATCTGTTGCAGAAGCAAGAGCAGAGACTGCAATAGCAAATGGATGTCATAACACAACAGCGTCAGCAGACCAGTGAGTCAGTGGTTTTATTAATACGTCATCATTTTGTGTGAGCCATTTACTGCCAAAAATGACTGGAGAGGATGATCCTGAAGTATTTTTGGCAACATTTGAAAGGACTGCTGAGAGAGAAAAGTGGCCTAAGGAGCAGTGGGCTGGACTGGTGGCTCCTCTATTAGCTGAGGAATCACAGAAAGCGTATTATGAATTAGAGCCGGACCAAGCAAAAGATTATGTTGTGCTAAAAACAGAAATATTGGCACGACTGGGTGTCACCCTGGCTGTCCGGGCTCAGCGTGTGTATAACTGGACTTTCCAACTTGAAAAACCCCCCAGGTCGCAAATGTATGATCTCATTCATCTAGGCAGGAAGTGACTGCAACATGAAACTCTGACAGCACCAAAGATTGTGGAATGTGTGGTAATGGATCGGTTCCTGAGATCTCTACCTACTGCTATCCAAAAGTGGGTAAACCATGGAAACCCAGACACGGCCGACAAGCTTGTGGATCTGGTAGAGAGGTACTTGGCTACAGAGAACCTGACCGCCTCTCCCAGGGACTCACAGACTTTCCACCCTAAGACCAGACTATCCCCAGCGGTGGATAAGATGACTCCAAGGGGTAAGGGTGGAGAGAGTGAGAGAGTGGGAAGTTAGTGTAATGTATGGCAACCACAATCAGTGTCGCAGGAAGGAAGCAGTGAAAAAGGTTATTTGTTGCCGTTGCCGCCAAGAGGGACATATTGCAGCAAATTGCCCAGTTGTGGATGATCCTATGGAATGTGACCATCTAAGAGACAGACGTCAGTCGCTATTTGCGACAGTTGCATGCACTGCCACTCAGGGAACTGAAAAACATTTATGCAAAATGTGTATTGATGGTAAAAATGTTGTTGTGTTGCTATATTCAGGTAGTCTGGTAACATTTATCAAAGCTGAATTAGTTACTACAGAGGTCTCTGGGAATAACAAGGTGGCTGTTATTTGTATACATGGGAACACCAGAGAGTATTCTGTGGATAAAGTGTTTTTTGAGACCCCCAAAGGTAACATAACTCATCAGGTGGGGTTGGTGCCTCACTTACCACATGATGCTATTGCGGGGAGGGATTTTCCAAAATTCTGGGAACTCTGGTGTGGTCCTGAAACCCCCACAGAGACCCCCAGAGGCCAGGAAGAGGAATCCCAGGTATCCTCTGAGAATGGTGAGACCTCTCCAGATTTTCCCTTGTCAGTGTTGGCCGGAGACACTGGGAAACCTGGGGAGGAACCAACATCTTCAGACGAAAACATGCCGTCTTTGAGTTCTCTGATTTAGAGGTTCACAGGGAAAATTTTGCCACAGAACAGGTAAAAGACCCCACCCTGATAAAAGCACGGGAAAATGAGATAAAGATAGATGACAAATTAGTGAACCCAGATCAGTCTTGCAGTTACCCATACTTAATGGTGGAACAGGATCTGTTGTATCGGGTTGCTCAAAAGGCGGATGAAACCATTGAGCAACTTGTGGTACCCAAACCCTATAGAAAGTTGGTTTTGGAATTAGCCCATGGGCACATATTGGGAGGTCATTTGGGGGCGGAGGAAACCAGAGAGAGAGTATTGCAAAGGTTCTATTGGCCTGGGGTCATGAAGGTAATAGAAAATGATTTTTCCTCCTGCCCTGTGTGTCAGAAGTCGGCGCCTTTGTCGCATTTCTGTAACCCACTGGTACCTCTCCCCATCATTAAGGTTCCCTTTGAGAGGATCGCAATGGATTTGGTAGGTCCGATACTGAAGTCCGCTAGGGGGCATCAGTACATTTTGGGCAAAATGGACTATGCCACCCGCTATCCCGAAGCGATCCCTCTTAGGAATACCTCCGCCAAGATGATAGCCAAAGAGCTATTTTTGGTCTTCAGCCGTGTGGGTATTTGTAAGGAGTTGAGCAAACCCAAACTGTAAAGTTCGGGTCTGTACAGAACTTTGGGGTGTCCGTGACCCGGACCCGAACATTTGAAAAAAGTTTGGGTTTGGGTTCTGGGTTCGGGTATTTGATCCCGCCTGTTGAATAGCTGCAGGATAAGAAAATTGATTTATGTCATGTTATCCATGTCACACCTCACATTGGGTGGCCCTTTTGTATCTGAGCATATACATATCCACATGCATATATCATTCCACACAATCTACTCATGTTATGCAACCTATGTCACGGGTGCTACCTCACATTGGGTGTCCCATTTGTATTTAAGCATATACATATCCACATGCATGTACTACTATTAACATTACTATTTTAGAGCTGTAGTAACTATTTTTGAGCTGTAGTACCGTTTACAGTTGAATACACATGAGGGGATATATGCCACTCTTTTTCCATTTATTGATGGTTCTTTTATCTGTAGATATGCACATATATATTTGCATATACCCCTATATAAATCTCTTGATATAAATGTTCTTTTATTATATATGCTTATAGTTTTCACTACATCACCATAGTCCAATGTTTTACCTGTAACAACAATGTGTCTGATATTAATCACCAATGTTTATCCCTATGGCAACACCTTTGAATATATGTATATATATCTCTCAAAATATTTCTACACTTTTATCTAAAAATGTTGCTTAACAGCCTCCATACATCCATATCATCATGATACCTCAGGAGTAGTATTCATTTTTCACCACTAGATGTCACCCGATTTTCCTCCAAATATAAAGCAGCGACCAATCCGTGTTAGAATATGCCTGAGGAAAGAGTGCGCCTGATGTTTATGTCACAGGCTGGAAAACGCAGAAACGCGTCGCACTACAGTGACGTAGGACACTGTACACGCTGCCTCCCTGATGCCCTGGATGTTCCTCCACAACACGAGCGGATAGACTTACTGTAGGCGGTCATCTTGCTCCACCGGAACGCTCTGTGGATACAGCCGTACGGAAGACCATGTACACTACGGACATTGCTGCTTATCACAACGTCTCTCCGCAGACATGTATGCGGACATGCGCTAAATTTCCTGCAACATGTGAGTTTTATAATCCCGTTTTATCTAATACATTTTTAAACTACTGCACTTAGAGGCGCCTTCTCTCTTCTTCTGCTGTTGCTGTAAGGGACAGATTATTGTTCTAAAATCATCGCATACTCCTATAGGGTCAGGTTGCTGCTGTTGCTGTAAGGGACAGATTATTGCTCTAAAATCATCGCCTATTCCTATAGGGTCAGGTTCCTGCTGGTCCTGTAAGGGACAGATTATTGTTCTAAAATCATCACCTACTCCTATAGGGTCAGGTTCCTGCTGTTGCTGTAAGGGACAGATTATTGTTCTAAAATCATCGCCTACTCCTATAGGGTCAGGTTCCTGCTGGTGCTTTTGAATATGCCTCATTATTTTGGGGGCTACCCCAATTAAAAAAAAAACAAACAAACAACAAAAATTGTTGGCTACCTCCTCCTCCACCACCGCCACTTCCATCTACACTGCCACGGTCACGGCCTAATCAACCTCTAGGCTCCTATTCCACATCCACCCCCCCCTTCCCATTTTTATTTTTTTTATTGATTTTAAGTTATTTTCCCTATCCCCATTTTTTTGTAGGGCACTTGTCCTACTCTTACCCCCATTTTACTTCCTTTTGCAGCCCTCTAGCACTTCCAAGACTTTTTTACAGCCATTTTTGTGCCCAAAAGTTCGGGTCCCCATTGACTTCAATGGGGTTCGGGGTCCGGGATCAAGTTCGGTACCGAACCCGAACTTTTTCGCAAAGTTCGGCCGGACCCGCCGAACCCGAACATCCAGGTGTTCACTCAACTCTAGTCCAGGGTAATGAAAGAGTTGTGCAAGTTGTTCAAAGTGACACAATTACGTACATCCATGTATCACCCTCAAATAGATGGGTTGGTTGAAAGGTTCAACAAAAGCCTAAAACAAATGTTAAAAAAGGTAGTGGATCAAGATGAAAAGGATTGGGACTGTTTAATACCCTACTTGATGTTTGCTATTCGGGAAATACCACTATCCTCTACCAGGTTCTCGCCCTTAGATTTACTCTATGGGAGGCACCCAAGAGGGCTGTTGGATATCGCCAAGGAAACTTGGGAAAGTGAGAGTTCTCACCACCGGAGTGTGATTGAGCATGTTGCCCTGATGCAAGACAGAATTGCACAGGTAATACCAATAGTCAAAGAACACTTGGCCCAAGTGCAGTTAGCACAGCGAAGGGTGTATAACTGCAAGGCAGACCCATACTTTTTCACCAGGGGATAGGGTGTTGGTACTCGTCCCTACGGTTGAAAGCAAATTCCTTGCCAAATGGCAGGGTCCATACCAAATAATTGAAAAAGTGAGTGAGGTGAACTAGAGGGTCAGACAACCAGGATGGCGAAAGCCAGAACAGATCTACCACATTAATCTGTTGAAAGCCTGGAGGGATAGGGAATCCCTAGTCGCAGAAACATTGGTGTCGCAGATTCAGTCAGATTGCTTAATTCCTGAGGTTGGAATAGCAGTCACCCTACCGAAACCCCAAAAACAGGAGGTGAAAGAGTTTGTGCTCCGCAAAAGAGAGGTGTTCTCTGAGCTGCCAGTACAAACATCTGTGGTAGAGCATGACATTATAACCCCGCCAGGAGAAAAAGTGAAACTAAAACCTTATTGAATACCAGAGGCCCGACGGGAGGCAATACGTGGGGAAGTTCAATGAATGCTTGAATTAGATGTGATAGAAGAGTCCCAGAGTGACTGGTCCAGCCGATTGTTTTAGTGCCCAAACCTGATGGGAGCTGACAATTTTGTAACGATTTACGGCAGTTGAATAGTTACAAAATTTGACACCTACCCCATGCCATGCATAGATGAACTGATCGACCGGCTGGGAACAGCCCGATATATGACGACCCTTGATCTCACCAAGGGGTATTGGCATATTCCCCTAGCTGAGTCAGCAAAGGAGAAAACAGCATTTGTAATACCAGAGGGGGCTTTCCAATACAGAAGAATATTGTTTGGGTTACAAAATGCACCAGCCACATTCCAGCGAAAAATGGACAGGATTCTGAGGCCCCATCAGAAGTATGCTGCAGCCTACTTGGATGGTGTGATTATCAACAGTACAGATTGGGCCTTACATCTGCCAAAAGTGCAAGCCATGTTGGACTCCATAAGGGAAGCTGGGCTCACGGCCAATCCCAAAAAATGTACCATTGGACAGGAAGAGGCCAAATATCTGGGGTACACTATTAGGAGGGGAGTCATAAAACCCCAGGTCAACAAAGTGGAAGCCATAGATGGTTGGCCGCGCCCCAACAGTAAGAAGCAGGTTTGAGAGTTCCTCGGAATTGCTGGATACTATCTGCGATTCATTCCTCACTTTGCTTCGCAGCCTGTGCCCCTAACCAACCTGACAAAAGGGAAAGAGTCTACCATTGTGAAATGGACCCCGGAGGCTGAAGCAGCCTTCCAGGCTTTAAAAAAAATCCTTATGTAGCCAACCAGTGCTGTACGCCCATGACTTCACTAAGGACTGTGTGGTACAGGCTGATGCATCAGACATAGGCTTAGGAGCAGTGTTGTCCCAGGTCTGGAAGGGGGAAGAGCACTCAGTAATTTATCTTAGCAGGAAACTGAAACCCCACAAAGAGAATTATGCTACCATTGAGAAAGAGTGTCTAGCGGTGAAGTGGGCATTAGACTTCCTTCAATATTATTTGCTGGGTAGACACTTTGACCTGATTACAGACCACGCACCCTTAAAATTGATGGCTCAAAACAAGGAGACCAATAGAAGGGTAAATAGGTGGTTCCTGGCCCTGCAGAAATTTAACTTTACATTGAAGCATCGGCCTGGTGTTCAAATGGGGAATGTGGATGCATTGTCTCGGGTACCTGCATGCCTGACTGCGTGTGTTCCAAACCCCAGTTGGAAACAAGAGGGGGGGTATGTGACAGCAGGCAGGTAAAAACGCCTGGTTGCATGCAAGATGGCTGGTATGTGTATTCAAGATTCAGACCTAGTGGCCTAGGATTTATTTTGTTGTTTGTTTTTGTTTTGCTGTTTTTTTCACCTTGTAAATAGTGTAAATAAACTGCCTTGTTGATTTCACCTACAACTGCTGTCTTGCATTGCCTAAATTGTGTAGTGAACCCTTCCAGGGGGTCACACACACCCACTGCTGAGCTAACCGCCTTACAATATATATATATATATATATATAGTGGGAGATTAGCTTGTGGGGATCCCTTTTCAGGGGAAAATATTAAGCATGGATGTCAGTTTTATTAACATCTGATCTGGTGGTTTGCCAGGTTTATTATTTCAGGTTTGCTAGTTCAAAACACAAACAAAACCAGAAATGGTGCGGGGCTGTCCCCGACACCCACAGAACATAAGCACATTGCAAACCTTGTTCTTAGAGTGCACATTAGCATACAGAGCTCTCTCGGTTTTCTTCCTCTGAGATCCAGGATCAAGCTCTCCTCTGTTCTCTTCCTGGTCATTAAATGCAGGTGGAGAGGGGTTTCAGTGGGCCACAAAGACCGGGCCAGAACCAGCTCTGCCACGGTGGCAGGCAAAACCCAGATCGGACTCTCACAAGCTGCCTCAAAATGATTGCATGCCAGGCGACAAGTATCGCCCGTCCGTTGTGGCGCCTCGCATAACGTCACAATATATCTATATATATATAAACACTGAGCAAAATTATAAACACAACACTTTTGTGTTTGCTCCTATTTATCATGAGCAAAACTCAAAGATATGTGACTTTTTCTATGTACACAAAAGGCCTATTTCTCTCAAATATTGTTGACAAATCTGTCTAAATCTATGTTAGTGAGCTTTTCTCCTTTGCCGAGATAATCCATCTACCTCACATGTGTGGCATAACACAAAAGTGCATTCCCCGCAGACACCACAACAAGGTTTGGCACACACGCTATTGGGGATGGGAGCCAGGCAACCAGCGTAATACCAGATCTGTTTGCATATTGCCATACATCTAGTGCCAGGGTCTCTGGCACCAGAAATTTCATTTCTTATAGAATCCATTAGAAATCCAGGTGGAGACGATTGGAGAGTCTATGGCATTATAACAAACGCACATATTGACCACCCGTAAAAAGGTGATATGCCACCTATGTTTGTGTGGAATAGCACTGGTGCAATTTTCACAGTCACAAGAGGACAGGACTCACGTGGTGTTGGGACATATTAATGGACTTTTATCGGTTCACCATATGTTGCATTCAGGGCATATGTTGATTATATATATGTTAGTGATTGGTACACTGTTTTAGATATTTTATTTATTTCGATTGATTGAATATTATTTGATATATGCCTGAAGCTAGGTGGGAAAAAAAATTGCAGGTATAAATTCCCATTGGCATTTTCAGCCTAGTCAGTGCCATCACCTTTTGTTTTTGTTTTATGGTTTGTATTAGTGATTTACACTATTAAAGGGGCAGTGACACAAATAGGCACTTTACATTCCCCAGGGGCGCCATTCCTTATGGTCTAATTTATCTATCAATTCTTTTTAGTGCAGTCACGGCTTGATTATTTATTGTTTGCACACCTGGGAGGTCACATGACTAGGGATAGGCAAACGGTTCGGCCCAACCATAAGTTTGGGGAGAACTTTCTTTGTTCAGTCGTTCGGCAAACATCCGAACAAACGGGTCGTTCAACCATTTGTTCAGCCCCCGAACTGAGCACAATGCATTGCGGCACTGGACAGGGCATTGTAAGCCCTGATTGGCTGAAGCAGAGCAAGCTTCAGCCAATCAGGGCACGGAGCACTGTCAGAGTCATGATTGGACACTGTCACATGACTTTATCCAATCATGGCTTATTCCTGCCCCACAATATAAAAGTATTCTTTCACTGGTAGTCATTTTCAGTGTGATTTTGGCTGGAGAGAGATAGAACAGGGCTCTGTTCAGTGCTATTAGTTAGTGTGCTCTACTGTGCTATTGTGCTTCAATTGTCAGTGTAGAATATTAGTATAGTGTCAGTCTAGGGATAGTGTGAGTGTAGTGAGGAGGACCATCATTCAGCTTTGCATAGTGTGAAGCTAGAGTAGGGACAGCTCAGATAATTTCACGGTAGTGTAGCGAGACCGTGTCATTCATACATGCATTAGTGTATATGTAGAGTAGGGACAGCTCAGATAGTTTCAGTGTAGTGTAGTGAGACCATGTCCCTAATCTTTACATTAGTGTATAGCTAGAGTAGGGACAGTTCAGATAGCATCAGTGTAATGATGGTTGAACATTGTATATTTGATTGCATTATTGCCAGTTTAACGCCATATAGTTTTGTGTGTGTTACTGCCAGTTTATCGCCATATGGTTTTGTGCATTACTGCCAGTTTAACGCTGTTTATTTCTGTGTGCGTTACTGACAGTTTAACACTATTTACTTCTGTATGTTACTGCCAGTTTAACGCCATATAGTTCTGTGTGCGTTACTGCCAGTTTAACGCTGTTTATTTCTGTGTGTGTTACTGATAGTTTAACACCATTTACTTCTGTGTGTTACTACCAGTTTAACGCCATATAGTTCATCTACGTACAGATTTCCACTTCTTCTTTACATTTGCTAATAAACACCGCCCCCTCCCTCCCAATAATGTCTGGGAGGACAACAAGGAGATACAAATGTTCTCTTGACACTGTAAGGGGGCCAGCAACAAATGTGTCCACAGGCAAAGGTGGATGGGGTGGTTAGTCCTCAGGCAGGGCATCATTTCCTCTGTTTAGTGAATTTGCCCGTGCTATCCAGCCACAGCATACAGAGGAGGTGGGGGACTGGCTTACTAAACCTTCCTCATCCTTCTCATCCTCTGTCACGCAAGCAGAGACAAGTGTGTAGTTCCCTGCAGTTGCCAGAGCGGATAAACCTGTCTGCTTGTCTACATCTATTCCTGCCATAGCCCCAACATCAGCCATGGAGGAGTCAGTTGAGTTATTTGACCACAGCATCAGCCATTTGCTCCTTGATGATGCCCAGCCATTACTGGATTAGATGTTGGTTCTGAAGTTGAGGATGAAAGGAACATTAGGAAATTTTTTACAGCAAGGCCAATTCTTGCTTTCATCAAGAGTAACTCTATAGGGTTACGGTGGGAAGGTGCCACGACACCCAAAGACCAATGTTTCTGCACCTATTTGACAAGTGCATATAATTGCTATTTTTTTACAAAAAGGCCAATTCTTGCCTTCATGAAGAGCACATCTATAGGGTTATTGTGTGAAGGCACTACTGACACCAAAGCCCAATTTTTCGGCACCCGTTACTTCTATCCAAAGTCAAAGTGACACCAGAATTTATCCAGAAAAACTCTAGTCTTGTTCCCAGTGCTCTACATTGTGGCCTCATCATACACACTGCCTCCCCAGTTACTGCTGAGCAAAATAAAGGCAGCTTGCAGGGAAAATTTAATTTTTTTGGGCTTTATAAATGCAATTATTGCTTCAGCAGATTCTAGACATGGTACAGATCTGCCACTTTACAGTTAGACTAAGGGGACCCCCAGGCACTATATTGGAAGGTATGTCCAATGACTTGCATCTAAGCCTTCAAAATGGGCATTTTTGATTTTTGACGTTCGGGTCCCATTGACTTTAATGGGGTTCGTTATTCGGGTCCAAACTTTCGCTGTGTTCGAAAGTTCTGGTGCAAACCGAACAGGGGTCCGTTCGGCCCATCCCTACATGTGACTGCAGCTCAGTGAATATCAAAAGATACCTGTGGCGCAGATTAATTTGAGTCATAAAGCTGGGCATACTTGAATCTAAATTTGGCCAGTTCAGCAGGGACCACTTCTGTACAATCACGTTTTCATTTTTTTCCCGCTCCATGAGCACTGCAGGCTATAGACTACAGTACAGATCAGGGTATTGTAGTGGCAGGGAAGTTTCCCCACTTTCAGAATACAATAGCTCATCAGGGCAGATTCCCCCATCCACCTTGAATATGTGGATCGGAGAATTGGGTCAGTTATTTTTGGTTCAACCTTCTGGTTGAACAAAAAACTGACTAATGTATGGGCTGCCTAAGGAGAGGGGGAGAGGTTTCAATAAAGAAGTGACTGCGCTGGGCTTTAACAAGATGGTGACCTCCAGCAAAGGAGACAGGAGCAGTGCTGAGGACAACACACATTAATTTTTGTAGCATAATTATATTCCATATTCCCTAATGTGGAATGTATGCTATTTTGTTAAAGAGCATTAGAAGTAAAATATATATAACCATTAATAAACAAAGGAAAACTCTGTGCTAGTTTCCTAAGCAGAGAACGTCCATGTAATGATATCTTAGCTAGTGTTGAGTGAACCCGAACTGTAAAGTTCGGGTCCGTACCGAACTTTGGGGTGTCCGGGACCCGGACCCGAACCCGGACATTTCAAAAAACGCTTGGGTTCTGGGTTCTGGTAGTTGATCACGCATGTTGAATAGCTGCAGGGCAGCCAATCAACAAGCGTTTCACTCGTTTGCCCTTAGAAGCCATCACAGCCATGCCTACTAATGGCATGGTTGTGATTGGCCAGTGAATCATGTGACCCAGCCTCTATAAGCTGGAGTCACTTAGTGCTGCAGTCACATGCTCTCTGAGAGTCTGACTAGCTTAGGGAGAGGAAGCTGCCGGCGTTGTGAGGGACAGATTGAAGATATTTTAACATCTCATCCTGCATTACAGGAGGATCTGATTCTGGACTAATTAGAGATTACTACTACTGCTGCTCTGAGGGACAGATTGCAGATCTCAGCCTGCATTACACAACGATCTGATTCTGGACTAATTAGAGATTTCTCATACTGCTGCTTTGAGTGACAGATTAAGAAAATGAAAAAGGATTAGGCGCTGATCATATATTGTGAATTGTGGACACACAGGGGACTGAGTGACTTGCTGCAGGTACCTTGCAGCCTAGGTTCAGGGCCTCGACTTGGATCCGACGTTCCATGGACGTCGTTCAGTGAGTCAGGGGACACACAGGTGTTAAGTGTTATATACTAGTCGCGGATTAGGAAAAAGTAAAAGAATTAGACAGTGAGTTTCGTCGTCATACTCTTTAGAGATTAATCAGGTCTTAGTCTAGCAACACATTACGTCCGACTCTAGACGTTAGACAGGGAGTCTCGTCGTCATCATCATTAGAGATTAATCAGGTCTTAGTCTAGGAGGACATTACGTCCTACTCTACAATTTTATAGAAGTTAGACAGGGAGTGTTGCGGCCGTCGAAGGAGAGGGATTCGATCAGTCTGAGAGTCTCTCGTACACTGACGTC
>BLSH010528720.1:815185-825782 GCA_018402905.1 Glandirana rugosa
GATCCTGCTTGGTCCAGATCCTAAGGTCGGTTTCCAACTTCCGAAACATTTGCGGGAAATTGTTGGCGTAAAGTGTCTCAAATTTGGAGGTTAGATTGATCCCTAAATATTTGATATGAGTGTCATTCCAGCGAAACTGGAACTCATTCTTTAGTCTGGTTACAGTTTTAGGGGGTAAAGAGATGTTCAGAGCCTGAGATTTAGAATAGTTGACTCTTAAGCCAGAGATCTCGGAGAATTCCCTAAGAATGCGACATAAGTTGGGAATGGTCAAATCGGGGGAGGTTATAAAGATTAGGATGTCGTCAGCAAAGAGACCACATTTGTGCTCCTGCTGACCGCACGAAACCCCCTTGACTAGATGGCTATCCCTGATTGTGGTGGCCAAAGTTTCTATTGCGATAGCAAAGAGGAGCGGAGATAATGGGCATCCTTGACGCGTTCCTGTCCTAATTGGGAATGAGTCCGAGTAAAACCCGCACATTTTTATCAAGGCCTGAGGGTTCGAGTATAGAGCTCTGATCAGATTTACAAACCTATCGCCAAAGCCCCAGCGCTTCAACAATGTCAGTAGATAAGTCCATGAGACAGAGTCAAAGGCCTTGCAGAGGTCTAGAGATAGTAGCATCCCTTTTTGGACTAGAATGATTTTTCATATAGTGTATGGCCAGCATTAGACTTGGATGGAATATTAGCATCGATGAACACAGAACAGAAATGAAAATTCTTCAAAAAGACTGTATGGTGAACTCACTGCAAAGTATATTCCCATGGTCAATATGTTTAAAAGGTTAAAATTACAACCTATGTGGCTCACAGCCAAAGTTAAAAAAAGCTATAAAAAATAAGAAAAGGGCTTTTAAAAAATATAAAAATGAAGGAATGCTATCATTGTTTAAATATTACAAAGAATATAACAGAATATGTAAAAAGGAAATCAAGGCTGCAAAAATTCAAAATGAATGACCGATTGCAAAAGATAGTAGGACAAACTCCTAAAAATTCTTCAAATATATTAATAGTAAAAAGGTCAGGTCTGAGCATGTAAACCTTTTACAAAAAAATCTAGAGTGGGTGACTGGGAACAAAGGCAAATGTTCTCTACATCTTGCTTCAGCTGTACACCTAAATATGGGTGCATTGGCTAGAAGGATCTTCGAGTCTGGAGACAAAAATAGTAAACTTCTGGCAAACCTACTTGCGGATTCCAAAATGCAAACGGTTGCGTCTGAGATTAGTTACTCAGATGGCAGAATCGTCTCAGACACTGACAAAATATTGAATGAATTCAAAAAGTTCTACGAAAATTTATATACCACCCCCCCAAGTTGGTCTGGGGTGCACCTCACTGAGTATTTGCAGTCCTCACATTTATGAACTTTATCTCGGGAGGACTGTGAGTACCTGGATAGGGATTTCACTGTGGAAGAAACAGAAGCCGCAATTCGCTCATTTCCCAGTAGCAAAACCCCAGGCCCGGACAGTCTCCCAGGTGAATGGTACAAAACGTATGCAGCTCTAATTGCACCTAACTCTTGCAGGTATACAAGGATTGTAAAGGGCAGATGTCTCTGCCCCTTCCATTTATTAGGCCCATATTGTTTTAATTCCTAAACCTGACAAGGATAAATCTCTTTGCGCTTCATATAGGCCGATTTCATTACTAAATTATGACTTGAAGATATTAACCAAAATTTTGGCAATTCGATTACAGACAATTCTACCATCTCTGATTAACATTGATCAGACTGGGTTTATTGCGGGGAAGTCAACTGACATCAACTTGCTCAGAGTATTCACCCAATTGCTACCTTCAGAGTGTTCCACCAGGGTATTGGTAGCATTAGTCATAGAGAAGGCATTTGACTCTGTGGCCTGACCCTACTTGTCTGCGGTTTTGGAAGTTATGGGATTTGGGATTGAATTCCATAGGTGGATAGAGATTCTATGCAGGTACCCGGCAGCACAGACTAAATTAGGTGGCGTCCTGTTATCCCCCTTCAAAATAGGCAGAGGTACGAGGCAGGGCTGCAAGTTATTGTTGGCTCTTTTTGCCTTGGTGATGGAGCCACTTGCCTTGGCCTTTAGACAGGCAGGCATGGTCAGAGGTATCTGGGTTGGCTCCATTCAGTAGGAACTGGCCATGTATGCCAACGATCTTACTCTTTTTCTGAATAACCCGGGCCCTTCTCTTCAGGAGGCTTTAGATATTCTCTCCAGTTTCACTGGCTGCTCGGGACTCAAAGTCAACTGGGATAAATCCCAAATTTTACCGATTGATAAGAAGGCTGAATCCTTAAATGACCCCAGTCTCTCTCTAGTATGGACCACCAAAATTAAATACCTGGGTATCTTTATCTCCTCCTTACTGCTGATTAATTTACATTAAACCTAGCTCCACTGATACAAAAAATTAAAGGAAAATTGAAGGCATGGGCACCTCTCCCCTGGTGGGGCAAATACATGTTTTTAAGTTGAAGCTATTACCAGCTTTTCTTTGTGTACTTAGACATTCCCCCGTGTGGCTCCAAAAAAAGGTCTTCTGAACAATAAACACCACCCTGCTCTCCTTTCTCTGGGGTACAGGTCAGCTGAGATTCAGGCTGGTGGTGCTGCAGAGACCCTGGGGAGAGAGAGGCATAGCCTGTCCTGACCTACATAAATACTTCCTTGAGGCCCAGCTAGTCCATGTGCATAATTGGTTAATATCTGAGGAAACTAATGCAACAGTGATTCTTGAGGCAGCCTGTTTGGGTTACGAGGTGCTTCGGAGCTTACTCTATTGGGGACCCACGGCACCTTTTCGCCTGACAGAAGCTATGAGGACTGCCCTGAAGATAAGGTCGGCAGCTCTTTATCTGCACCCTATGCCTCCTGGACATATCTCACCACATGCTCCCCTCTGGATCAATCTGTTGCTGTCAGAGTCCTTCTCCATACCGTATCCCAGTATCTGGGCACAAAAGGGCATCAAATATGTAGCTCAGATTTGTATTGGGGTCGATTGTGCACTTTTGACAAATTAAAACAAAAATGTGACCTGCCTAATTCGCATTTGTTCAGGTTTCTGTAGCTGAGACTTGCCTTCAATATTCAATTTTTGAAAACTCACGGGTAGATTTTTACACCTCGATTCTTGATTACCAACTCAGAGACGAAGCCATGACCAAACCTCTCTCCAATATATACAAAGCATTGTTACCTAACATACACATGGGCCTTGAAACTCACAAAGCAAAATGGGTGGTGGATATTCCTCCCTAGATGTGGAGGATTGAGAAGAGCCATGAGAGTGCTCATTCGCACAACTAGTTTCCGCAAGGGATAGACTAATACAGTTTAAAATCACACATAGAATGTATTACACGCCCGCACGTCTACATACAATATACTCGTCTGTCCCAGATTCCTACTGGAGGTGCATCGCACCTGCAGCTGACTTTATTGATGTATTCTGGCCACATTGCATGCACTAAATTGCAGGATGTAGATGTGTGCTTCACACCTGTCTTCATTTACTTGGTGATTCAGCACCAGATCATTGCCAGATAATAGACATTCTGTGATTAACATGTATATCCTGAACTGGGGTTTGCCTAATTACCTGACCCTTTTGTCTTTAGATGTCTTACCTTATCTGACCATGCATCATGGTACCACATTCTGATATTGCCTATTGTTGCCCTGGTAGACAATCAAGTGTTCTGCATCCTTGCACCAGTTTTGCATTGCTTAGCCAGACTTTGGCATTGTTTTTCTACAGCTCTACTTATATCAGTTAAGCCTATATCAGCAGTCACCAGGGTTGTTTCAGGATCTTCCATCAGCACCGTGGCCCTGCACCTTAAGGGCTCATTCACATGGCACTGCAGTATTCTGCTCAGGATCTTGCTGGCAGACGCCTGAAGGTGATAGAAGCCATGGAGAGGAGATGCCTATGAAATAGATGCGGCGATATCAGTAGTGAAGAAACCATATTCTGATTATCTGTGTACAACAGGCAGTTTTTATATTCGCCCCTAAGGTGAAGGCACATCGGATGAAGGGTATAAGGTGAATAAGGCATGAGGCACAAGAAAAAGGTGTAAGTCTGAAGAGTATTTGCACCTGCTTTCTGGAATGATAGACTGAAGATTATATGCATCTGCTTTTGAAAGACATTCATTTGCTATCTTCTGAATTTGTTTTGATTTGCAATAACCTTTCAAGATAGGACTTCATAGCACATGAGCACTTTATAGTAAGGCGTTGGCACGTTATATGCACATGCATGGACTTTGGTTACTAATTTATAGCACTGAATGTATTTATTATGCATTATATATAATTTTTGCATTGCTCATGTTTTGGATATATTAGCACAGTACAAGCACACTAGGTATCCACTGCTATCCACTTAATAGGAGCACGTAATAGATGATCTTTGGGAGCGCTGCACATAATTATCAATTTATGGTTCAATTCACCCACAGTGAGGGATATGAGGAGTGCTGGCAGCTTTACAATAGTGATTAATTGTTATTCAGCAGCTCACAAGGTTTTATAAAACGCATCTGGAATATGCAGTTCAGTTTTGGGGACTAGTTCACAAAAAGGATATCAGGGAATGAAAGAAAGTGCAGAGAAGGGCAACCAAACTGATAAGAGGCATGGAGGAGCTCAGCTTTGAGGAAAGATTAGAGGAACTGAATGTATTCTCTCTTGAGAAGAGGAGATTAAGGGGGGGCATGATCAACATGTATGAATACATAAGTGGTCCATATAGTAAACTTGTTGGTGAGTTATTCACTTTAGGTCATCACAGAGGAAAAGGGGGCATTCTTTATGTCTAGAGGAAAATAGATTTAATATCCAAATACAGAAAGGTTTCTTCACAGTAAGAGCTGTGAAAATGTAGAATAGACTCTCTCAAGAGCTTGTTCTGGCCAGCTCAGTAGATTGCTTTAAAAAATGATTGGATTCTTTCATAAATGTACAAAATATAACTGGATACTAACATTTATAGGTAAAGTTGACTTAGGGAGTATCTGATTGCCCCTAGGAGAACAGTAAAGCTGCCAAGAGAGCGGGAAGGCTGAGTATTATGATTTATTTGTATTGATAGTGAGAAGCCCCATCCGTAGGAAGACATACCTGTGTGAACTTTCATCTTTCTTTTAAATAAAAAGTGGTCAGGAAGGTCCTGAAAACTACTTTGTGGTGTGGAGTAATCACACCCCAACTTATCACAATTGGTGGACTGTTGTGTGCAAAAGATGGCAGAGTTCCAGATCCTTGCATACCAAAAACCATGAGTTAGTAGAGACTTTTTGTTTTGCAGTGAGCAGCAGCTGATGTGATTGCAATGAAGAATGTGCATTGTCTTGCAAGCCTTAATGAGACAGTACGCCAAAATGTTCCTGATGTGTGCAAAATAACTGTGTTAAAAATCTGACTGCAGAGATGGGGTGGTCAAAATGCAAAAAGAAAGTAATGTTTTTTGAGATAAGAGCTAGATTGTTATGGATAGAGGGGATGTTGCCTGGTCAAATCCCACACAGGCCAGAGTGTCAATCTGCTGTGGATTGGTGCAATAGGCACCTGGACGCATTAGAGCAAGTGGAAAAGGAAAGCAAGACATTGCGCAGTGCAAGGAGTGAGCAGATGGGTGTTGTTGCTCGTGGCAACAAAGCTAAGGTCAATCGTGAGACCTGTGGATTATGGTGGAGTGTTCCTGATGAGTGTCATGACAGATAGGTTTGAGAGGAGGCTGTGCAACCAGATGGAGAGCACTGGAAAAGTTCTGCTGAGACAGTGTGGTCTCCCCTGTAAGCAGGGGGAGTCAGAGAGCTGTGAAGGCTGAGGGGCCATACTCCGAATACATCTAAGAGCAATGATTTACACTTGGAACAGCACTAGCATAACTTATGTAAAAACATCCATATATAAAACGCAAATTTGTGTCCATAGAAGAGGTCCATATCTAGTAACTGCAAGGCACGAGACAATAAAAAAAGAGAGAGAAAATCTAAAAATAATATAACAGGGGAAAGAGGCACAGAATTAAGTGAGCCTGTATGGCTGATGGTATAAAACCGGTAAGATTGCCAGAATCAATGTTGACACTGTAAATGTCATAGTGAAAATCAATGTTGACACTGTAAATGTCATCATAAAAACAGGGGATGGGGCAATGGAGATATCTAAATTAAAAAAAGGGGGAGGTAATCATTTAAAAAGACGGGAAGTGAAAAAACATGTACGGTGTATATAATATAATTATGTATATATGTAGGGGGAATGTGTATACTACATATTAGGTCCTGTAGTAACCAATGTGGCACAAGAGGTGATAAGAGATTCTTGCAAGGGGGCACTAGAAGTGGAAAATGAAAAAAAGGGGGGTAGGTGGGGCCCTGTATGTCACATTATAGGATAGTAGAAACCTCAATACACTCATTGAGGCCCCCGGGCGAGAGGACATCGAGGGTGTATATCCAGAACGTCTCCCTGGCACACAGTTTTTTGAAACATTCAGCCACAGGGAGAGCTCTGGATATTTGTTCAATCATTTAAACGGAAAGGCCCCTGGTGGACCTATCATGTGCCTCTAAAAAATGCCTCGGTACGCTGTGGTGATCCTTGCCACCCTCTATAGCCCTCCTATGCTGGCCGAACCGACACTTGAGGGCGCGCATGGTTCGACCAACATAGACCTTCCCACAGGGGCAAGAGAGGCCATAAACCACAAAGTTTGATGCACAGTTGAAGAAGTCAGATATGGGGTAGGTTTTGCCTTTTACACTAAAAGACTTTTGTTTATGCCGAACAAACACACAGGTCTTACACTGTGCCTTGCAACATTGGTACATGCCAGAAAGTGGAAACAAGGTAAGCCTAGGAACATTCAGCACAATGGTTCTTAGCCTACTAGGTGCTATTTTGCTCTTGAGGTTTGGGGCTCTGCGGTAGGTGACCTTGGGTCTGGAAGGGAGGGTGTGTTTCAAATGGGGATCCTGTAACAATATTCCCCACTGATGTGTTAAAATGGCTTCCATTTTGCGATATTGGTTGTGGAATATTGTAATAAACCATATGGGCTGGGAACTGGAATTGGGAGGGTGTTCCTTGGGGGGGGGTTACCTCTCAGGTATGTATCATAAGTTTTGTTAATCAATTTCTCCGGTTACTTTTTGTCTCTGAATTTCTTTTTCAATAAGTTGCTTTCCCTATCATAATCTTCATCCAAGGTGCAGTTCTGATGAATCCTACAGAACTGCCCTTTGGGTATGTTTCATTTCCAAAGACAGCTATCATAATGGAGAAACAAATTGCCAGCCGTAGATTTGGTGTGATTTTTAGCTATTATACAGGGTGGGCCATTTATATGGATACACCTTAATAAATTGGGAACCGTTGGTGATATTAATTTCCTGTTTGTGGCACATTAGTATATGTGAGGGGGGAAACTTTTCAAGATGGGTCGTGACCATGACGGCCATTTCGAAGTCGGCCATTTTGAATCCAACTTTTGTTTTTTCTATAGGAAGAGGGTCATGGGACACATCAAACTTATTGGGAATTTCACAAGAAAACCAATGGTGTGCTTGGTTTTAACGTAACTTTATTCTTTCAAGAGTTATTTACAAGTTTCTGACCACTTATAAAATGTGTTCAATGTGCTGCCCATTGTGTTGGATTGTCAATGCAACCCTCTTCTCCCACTCTTCACACACTGATAGCAACACCGCAGGAGAAATGCTAGCACAGGCTTCCAGTATCCGTAGTTTCAGGTGCTGCACATCTCGTATCTTCACAGCATAGACAATTGCCTTCAGATAACCCCAAAGATAAAAGTCTAAGGGGATCAGATCGGGAGACCTTGGGGGCCATTCAACTGGCCCACGACGACCAATCCACTTTCCAACCCCAGACACACTGGGGTTGTTCACTTCGCTGTTCACTTTTTAAGGCTCGATTGAAATCTATGCATATTGCTTTTGAATGTTTCTGCAATGGTTTTTGCTGTGCTTTCTGCGTTTTAACCACGTTTTTGCCATGATTTGCATTTTGCTTTCTTATTTTTACATTCACTGTATACAGCTGGTTGCTAAGAAGTGGGTCGGGAAGCCAGCTGCCACTTCCTTCCAATGAGTTATCAGCTGTCAGTGGGATTCCTCGTTGACAGCTGAATGTGAAAAAGAAAAAGAATTGCCAGCAAAAAACAGTGAAAGCAAATTGTGTGGGGTCCTCTCCCAGGTCCATACCAAGCCCTTGGGTCTGGTAAGGATTTGGAGGGGACACCTCCATAGCAAAATTTAAAAAAAAGCACCCCCCAAATCCATACTAGACCCTTATCCAAGCATACAGCCCAGTAGGTCAGGAAAGGTAGGGGACAAGCGAGCACCCCCCCCCCTGAACCATACCAGGCTTCATGCCCTCAACATGGGAGGTGCAGTGCTTTGGGGCGGGGGGCTCTGCCCCCACCCCAAAACACCTTGTCCCCATGTTGATGGGAACAAGGGCCTCTTCCCCACAACCCTGGCCGGTGGTAGAATCAGGAAACCCCCTTTAACAAGGAGGCCCCCAGATCCTGGCCCCCCCCTATGTGAATGAGTTTGGGGTACATTGTACCCCTACCCATTCACCAAGAAAAAAGACTTGTCAAAAGCTGTCTCTTGTCACACATTACACTACACTACTTTTTTGGTGAATGGGGAGGGGTACAATGTACCTGATGCTCATTCACATGGGGGGCTGGAATCTGGGGGACCTTTTGTTAAAGGGCTCTTCTGGATTCTGATAAGCCTCCCACCCACAGACCCCCACAACCACCGGCCAGGGTTGTGGGGAAGAGGCCCTTGTCCCCATCAACATAAATTCAAAGTTCATAAGTAAATAATTAGTTCACAAATGGTGCATTTCTTTTTTCAATGGCAATGTTTCTTTTTACACCATTTGGACACTCTTCACCGTGTGAATCTTCAACAAAATTGGTGACTCCCACCCCATTTCACCACTGCGCTCACCTCAATAAATTGGTGAATATAAAAAGGATGTTTATTGGTTCATATACATATACAGTATCTCACAAAAGTGAATACACCCCTTTTTGTAAATATTTTATTATATAGTTTCATGTGACAACACTGAAGAAATTACACTTTGCTACAATGCAAAGTAGTGAGTGTACAGCTTGTATAACAGTGTAAATTTGTTGTCCACTCAAAATGACTCAACACACAGACATTAATGTATAAACCACTGGCAACAAAAGTGAGTACACCCCTAAGTGAAAATGTCCAAATTGGGACCAATTAGCCATTTTCCCTCCCCGGTGTCATGTGACTCATTAGTGTTACAAGGTCTCAGGTGTGAATGGGGAGCAGGTGTGTTACATTTTGTGTTATAGCTCTCACTTTCTCATAGTGATCACTGGAAGTTCAACATGGCACCTCATGGCAAAGAAAACTCTGAGGATCTGAAAAAAATAATTGTTGTTCTATATAAAGATGGTCTACATTATAAGAAGGTTGCCAAGACCCTGAAACTGAGCTGCAGCATGGTGGCAAAGACCAAACAGCGGTTTAAGAGGACATGTTCAACTCAGAACAGGGCTTGTCATGGTCAACCAAATAAGTTGAGTGCATGTGCTCAGCGTCATATCCAGAGGTTTTCTTTGGGAAATAGACATGACGTGTAGAGTTGAGCGAACCTCTGGAAGTTCGGGTTCTGCTGGTCCGTCCGAACTTCGGGACAAAGTCCGGGTCCGGACGGAACCCGAACGATCGCACGGACAACGAACCCCATTGAAATCAATGGGGACCCGAACTTTTATGCACAAAAATGGCTGTAACAAAGTCCTGGAAAGCCCTAGGGAAAAAGGAAGTAAAATGGGGGTAAGGGTAGGGCAAGTGCCCTACAAAAAATGGGGACAGGGAAATAACTTTAAATATTTTTAAAAAAATAAAAACATAAAAAAAGCAAAAATGGAGGTGAATGTGGATCATCTTCAAACTGTGTCTGAAAAGTATTAATTAACGGTAGAAGCCATATAACTGTTCTAAAATCATCTTCAAACTAGAGCAAGTGCCCTACAAATAAATGGGGATAGGGAAAATAAATTAAAATCAAGTAAAAAAACGGGAAGGGGGGTGGATGTGGAGTAGGAGCCTGGTTGACTAGGCCGTGACCGTGGCAGTGTAGGTGGAAGTGGCGGTGGTAGAGGAGTAGGAGGAGGTAGCCAACATGGTTTTTTTTTTGTATTGGGGCCTATTCAAAAAAAGGATGGTGGCGGTGAAGGTGGATGTGACGGTGCCAGTGCCGGATCAGTTGGTCCGAGGATGAGGTGTAGGTGGGGGGAAGGGCAAAAAAATGAACTAAAATTAAATAAAAGGGATAGGGGTAAATAAACATCCCGTGAACGAGATCAAACTTCTACTAAAATCTTGTCAATATACCGAAGATGGCAATTAATTATGAAAAGTCTGTGTCAAACTTCTACTAGGTGTAAGTGGAGGTAAAAACGAAAAAAATACAAAAATAAAAAAATTTTTATAAATTTCAATAAAGGGACAGGGGTAAAAAACATCCCGTGAACGGGATGGGAATGGGGGTA
>BLSH010528720.1:856099-869977 GCA_018402905.1 Glandirana rugosa
TCACATGATGCACCGGCCAATCACAGCCATGCCATTAGTAGGCATGGCTGTGATGGCTTCTAAGGGCAAACCAGTGAAACGCTTGTTGATTGGCTGCCCTGCAGCTTCTCAACACGTGGAGTAAAATAGCAGAACCCCGGACCGAACCCGAACGATTTTTGAAATGTCCGGGTCCGGGTCCGTGCCACGGACACCCTAAAGTTCGGTACGGACCCGAACGTTACAGTCCGGGTTCGCTCAACACTACAAGTGACACAAGTCACAACATAAAATAGCAATGGTCTAAATGCCAAGTAATCACTGCACAGACAGGCAACCCATGGCTATTAGCCATATGTAATTATTAATCCCAAATAAAGGGGTTGTCCCTCTGTGCAGAGGTCTCTGGGGCTCGAGCCACTGGAGATATGGGGGAAGGGGAGGATGGGGGAACAGGGAATTGACTGCAAAATGTAAAGATGAATGAAGTCAGGCTGTAAAATAGCTTTGTTGAGCCAATGATGGTGTTGCAGATTAACCCTGAACAGGACCCGTCATGTATGTCAGCGTGCTCACTGCTGAGGATGGTATTCCATCCAGAGCTCCGTTGGAGCAAGTGGAGTGTCTCTCTGTGGATACAGGTCTTCAATGATTCTGGTCACTAATTAATTGAACAACTTTAAATGACCGCCAGGCAATATAACAGCTCAATGGACAGGCGCTGTGCACCGATGTCATGTAAATGGCACTGAAAAAAAACAGCCTATGAAATTGTCTCTTCCACTCATATATGCATCACTGCACCATGCAAAAACAGTATAGATCGCTCTCCTTAAAGTTCATGAGTTTTTCTGTGAAATACATAGGTGGAGTAAGCGACAGGCAATGGTGTCTAATGTGTAAGGCAACTGTGCTTGTCAGAGGGAACCATCTGCCGGCCTGCACCGCTACCCGTGGACACTGGGTAGAGGGCAGGTACATACCCTGAAATTTTCGAATCCACTTCCCATGGGTGTAGATTTTGGTGGCCAGTAGCTTTCTCCAGTGTCCTCCGTTGGTGATGAATATCCACGACTGTTGTCCACACTCCCAGCACTCTCCAATCACCTCACTCTCCCTGGCTTCTGGTCCAGACAAAGCTATGTGATCACAAGCGAAACACATTGACATCACTAGCATCCAATGACGCTGCTTCCAACATGTCCCAGAAGGGAGCTAACAGGAGCTAGGGAGAGTGAGGTGATTGGAGAGTGATGGGAGTGTGGACAACAGCCGTGGATATTCACCACCAATGGAGGACACTGGAGAAAGCTACTGGTCACCAAGGTCTGCCTCAGAGTCAACACCCATGGGAAGTGGATTGGAAAATTTCAAGGTATGTACCCACCCTCTACCCAGTGTCCACAGGTAGTGGTGCACCGGCAGATGGTTCCCTCTGACAAGCACAATTGCCTTACACATTAGACATTATTGCCCGTCGCTTACTCTACCTGTGAATATAAAAACACATGAACTTTAAGGAGAGCGATCTATACTATGTGCGTGGTGAAGTGAGGCCTATATGAGTGGAAGAGACAGTTTTGTAGGCTGGTCTTTAATGCCATTTACATGACGTGGGTGCATAGTGCCTGTCCATTGAACTGTCATATTGCCTGATGGTCATTTAAAGTGGTTCAGTTAATTAGTGGCCAGAAGCATTGAAGACCTGTATCTACAGAGAGACAATGGAGCTCTGGATGGAATACCATCCTCAGCAGTGAGCATGCTCACATACATGGCGGGTCCTTTTCGGGGTTCATTTACAACACCATCATTAGCTCAACTAAGCTATTTTACAGCCTGACTTCATTCTTTTTTACATTTTGCAGTCAATTCCCTGTTCCCCCATCCTCCCCTTCCCCCATATCTCCAGTGGCTCGAGCCCCAGAGACCTCTGCACAGAGGGACAACCCCTTTATTTGGGATTAATAATTACATATGGCTAATAGCCATGGGTTGCCCGTCTGTGCAGTGATTACTTGGCATTTAGACGATTTTTATATTATGTTGTGTCATGTGACTTGTGTCACTTGTTTTTTCTTCCTTGTTTAGTGGTAATTGTTTGGTTGTTGTGTAGGCATTATAGGGTCATGTGCGACCATATTTTTATTTCTCACTAGTTGTCAATCATTTTACATATTACCCTTAGTGGTTATACATGATGAATTTTTCAATAAAGTAACATTAATTGATTGGTACTCCCTGACGCTGTTTTTGTGTCACTCATATGACCTTTCATTTTCCTCACTGGCTATGGTGTGGAACCTTCCCCTTTTTTGTTGCAGTTGTGCCATACTCTTTCTATTTTCAGATGATTGATTGAACAGTGCTCCATGAGATGTTCAAAGCTTGGGATATTTTTTTATAACCTAAAGCCTCATACACACGATGCGACGGTTCGACTGGACGTCCAAAATCGTATGTTGGCTGTTGTGTCTCGCATACTGACGTGCACTAATCGATCGTATGACCAAGCCTAACGCAGTGACGTGCTACAGAGCGTATAGAGAGGAAATTCAGGTGCATGTGATTTGTGAATTAGGAACGTAGGTTTACACGAATGGACACTTCCTGGTGTTCCTGAATTCTGAGCATGCGTGTTTTGCACGTACAACTTTTGGCCCAACTTCTCTGTACACACGGTACAACAGTTGTACGATGCCTTGTTGTACAACAAATGTTTTCTAGTCTGCTCTAATCGCACGTACCAATGGTTGGATGATCGTACAACATGCTGTTGTATGACCGTTTTTTCATACGACCGTTATGATCGTGTGTACAAGGTTTTACCTTGCTTTAAACATCTCCACAACCTTATCGCTGACCTGTCTGGTGTGTTCCTTGGCCTTCATGATGCTTTTTGTTCACTAAGGTTCTCTAACATACCTCTGAGGGCTTCACAGAACAGCTGTATTTATACTGAGATTAAATTACACACAGGTGGACACTATTTACTAATTAGGTGACTTCTGAAGGCAATTAGTTCCACTAGATTTTAGTTAGGGGTATCAGAGTAAAGGGGGCTGAAAACAAATGCACGCCACAGTATTCACATATTTATTTGTAAAACATTTTGAAAACCATTTATTATTTTCCTTCCACTTCACAATTATGTGCCAATGTGTGTTGGTCTATCACATAAAATACCTATAATTATATACACTTATGTTTTTGGTTGTAACTTGACAAAAAGTGGAAAATTTCAAGGGGTGTGTATACTTTTTCAAGGCCCTGTACATGTTTACTTTGCTGGATAAACCACGTCTGTCTCTTTAAATCCGCAATCGGCTTTCCTCCACCTTTTATCCTGGTATGATATAGTATTGGGATCCTGTATCAATATCTGGTTGATATGGAAATGTTCTTCTGTTCTTTCTAGCCCCTAAATGAAGTAGACATTAAGTAGGGTTGTGTGAACCCCAAAGAGTGAAATGGGACTTTAATGGTGCCGGTCAGACCCCACCTCTGGAAAAATATATCTAAACACAATTGTCCATATAAAAACACATTTATTAATACATCTTAAACATTTGCACAAATAGGCTAATCATAACAAAACAGGATCACAAAAAAATGCAATTAAAGCAAAGTAGATACACATCCGAGCAGATGTAAGCCCTCCCTCCTTGATGCATCATGTGATACATTAAATACCCGGTGAAACCAGTAGGTGGTATAGGGTGGGAGCACAGGATGTGAATAGTGCTGGGTCCTTTCCCAACACGTTTCGCCTTATGAGGCTTCCTCGGGGGAAACAAGAACAAAGTTGTGGAATGTGATCCCTATAAAGACAAAAACAATCTTATAGAATATACAACAAACGTGTCATTAGATATCATACATCAAAATCTTATCCTTGATCCAAAATAGGTCCAGTAGAGACAATTACATTATATTTTATCTTATAAAGTGTCACCTATTATTTAATGTCCAATTACCTTGTTGTGCAAATACAGAGATAACTTAGTACACGCGGTAGGGAGCAAAAGGGGCTGGGGTCTCCAATAAGTTCCTATATGATCCTGTTTTGTTATGATTAGCCTATTTGGGAAAATGTGTAAGATGTATTAATAATGTGTTTTTATATGGACAATTGTGTCTAGATATATTTTTCCAGAGGTGGGGTCTGACCGGCACCATTAAAGTCCCATTTCACTCTTTGGGGTTTGCACAACCCTACTTCATTTCTATTACATTACCAGGGATGGGGTGTCAGTCTTAAGTGTTAGCCTTTGTTCTATTATGCCCCCCCCAAATAAGTTGCATAGTTTTTGGATTATACCTATGGGGGGGGTGCAGAGAAAGCACTGAAACGCCATTTTGTCCTGGACTCCATTTTAAGATGCTCTTTTTTCACTTTGATTTTCAATGTCCCCCCTTCCATTTCAGAATCCACAGTTTGCATATACAGGCAAGATCGAATCTCTAGCTCCAATTACTGAATCTCATGTACCAGGCACTACCAGTTATTAAAACACATTTACTTTCGTTTCTCTTTAAACTCAACCCCATAGCTCTAGGCGTGTTGAAATGGAAATTTCTTCCTTGCCCTGAGGAGGAGTTTTTGCTAACCTATAGTATCATATGTTACAGAATATCATTAACTTTGTAACGCCCTTCACAGTAATGTATAAATGTTTGGCTTAAAGAAATACAAGACAGAATAATCTTGGCGTTCAACCTGTCTGTGTGTGTGTTACTCTCCATGCTAAGATTATTCTCACTGGATCCTTAAAAGATATATCGGGTCGGCCCAAGCCAGTCAGGACAGCAGGCCTCGCTGACACCCCAACAATACCCCTGACTTTTAAAGGCGTATTGAAATGGAAATTTCTTCCTTGCCCTGAGTAGGAGTTTTTGCTAATTATTATAATTGCTAACCTATAGTATCATATGTTACAGAATATCATTACCTTTGTAACGCCCTTCACAGTAATGTATAAATGTTTGGCTTAAAGAAATACAAGACAGAATAATCTTGGCGTTCAACCTGTCTGTGTGTGTCTGTTACTCTCCACGCTAAGATTATTCTCACTGGATCCTTAAAATATATATATCAGGTCGGCCCAAGCCAGTCAGGACAGCAGGCCTCGCTGACACCCCAACAAACTTTGGAGGTCCCACCGAGATCGGAAGGTTATCCCCAAAACCGGTAAGGTATACAATTTTTTGTCTATCTGCCGGGATTTTTGGGGCGCTGACCACAATCCGAATAAAAGTGTTTTTTAGTATGTACGTGCCATGACCCACTTTGGAAATGGATAGTACAGTACATTAAAGAGGGGAGAGGCGCTGCATGTAAATTCTAGCCTACTAGGGGGGATTATTTTGTGTCTCCAGGAGGCCCCTATTGTTCTGGGTAACATAGTCATAATAGTCCCCTTATTTTGTGTTTCAAGGAAACACTATTTTGTGTCTCAAGGAGACACCAGGTACTTCCGGGAAGTACATGTTTGGTCCTGTTTTTTTTTTTCTTTCCAGGTAAAGAAGGTTTGACCGACCCACTATGTCTGAATTTCTTTTTATTTGTGCTTCTCTTACTATCACTAGAGCAGTGGTTCTCAACTCCGGTCCTCGGGACCCACCAACAGGCCAGATTTTCAGTATTACCTTAGGGAGATGCAGACTAGAATACTGCAATCACTGAGCAGCAAATTATATCACCTGTGATGTATTTCAGTTATCCTGCAAACCTGGCCTGTTGGGGGGTCTCGAGGACCGGAATTGAGAACCACTGCACTAGAGTGATAAGATAATCTGTTTGTATGGTACAAGAGTCCAGGTGGTAAGTGAATGGACCAAGTACCATTGTTATTTATCTCCTGTGTATTTCTTTGTGTGATACCCATGACATTCTTCGGTGTTCAATAAGATAAAGGCTTTCCGAGTATAGGAGAGTTTTACTGCTTTGAACACAGGAATTGAGATACAATGCATGGAAAGATTTTTTCAGTGTCTAGTGTTTTACATGTTGGATATAATTAGAGCACCTTACAATCTTTACACCTGGTCAACTACTAGAGAAAACCCCCAAGACAATTTAATGAGCTAAAGTTGTTCTATAAAGTAAAACTATGCTCCTTCCCAGAATAGGCGAGATATGCAAGATGTCTTAGTCTGTGTATGTGAAATTGATTACTGTCTAGTTAACCCATGGGTGGACAATCTGGAAGTATGCTGGGCTTTTTGTGTCATCTATGAAGAGGTTAAATACATTCTGTTCTGTAGTGAAAGTGAGATGATAGACGGGAAATAAGTGAAGCTGATATATATATATATATATATATATATATATATATATATTTTTTTATTATTTTTTTTATTTTATTTGAAGGTTTATGTAAGTTAAACGTTGGCAGGGTTAAGTGATGAAGTGAAAAGAAAGTTGTAAAAGAGTGAGAAAGATAAAAAGACTTTCTGACAAAAGCTTCTAAGTGAGAAATATTTGTCTACATGTCTGTGTTAGTGGAAAGAGAGGAACGAAGGAGAGACGCAGACTTGCAGCATCATCCCCCTCAAAACCCCCCCTTCTTCCTTCAACAGATCCTTTGTGAGGGTCTGTCTGTGAAATGTAGTAATGTATTAATTTTTGTCCAGCTATGAAATAACTAGTATAACATGTGATGCCTGTAAGATATTTTGTATGGTGATGATTTCTGTGAAACATAGGGACATTTTTAATTTTTATGTAGAAGTAAAATTGTAGTTGAAAGAATCAGTTTTGCTATATAATTCTAGCATTATTTGAAACAAAGAAAAAAAATGACTGAGACCAGCCAACGCCCTGTAAATTCCTAAACAGTAGCCATGATTTTATGATTATTTAAATGTTTAGTTCTCCAGTCCAGCCTATTGGGCGTAGAAAGGGAAAAGCTCCACCCACTGAACAAAAACTATTTGTACCTTTCGGTGAAAGTTATTTTGAACAAGATAGTTGACCAGGCTAGAACCCCTTTACTTAACGGTATATGATGGGACAATATTGAATGATCATAGGAGATAGATGTCTATATATGTTATAAATTGGTTTAAGTAATACATGTAATGAAGTGTGATATTTTAAAAATACAGGATTAATGATTGTTTTATGAGTTGTTTGTTAATATAGAAGAAACTAGATCTGTATAGAATTGAACCAGTCATTGAAATAGTAACATCAATATGAGTGTGATATGTGGTCCCACACTTAAGAAATTTTACAGGCAGCAAGTTTTGTTGTCCCCACATCTCACTCAGACGACCCACGGGGAAGTCTTGGGCATGGTGTGATGGGAATGATGCCTGGAGAACTGCAGAGGGTGGGAATACAGGTTATAGATGTATAACAAGAGGTGTTGGACATATCTGAATGTTTTGTGTGGAAGGAGGATAAATGATAGGATATATTGCTGACGGAGGAAAAAGGGGGAGAACTGGCCACTCTGACGCTCTGATTAGCCAGCAAAAGTGATATTGGGGTTGATTAAAACTGTGGATGCAGTAATCATAACTCCAGAGGTTCCTTCCGCCCACACAAAAGGCAATATCCCCTGAAACAAAGGAACCAAAGTGGAAACACAAGGTGGTACAAAGGAAGGTACCCTGTGGTTAGGCCCAGATTCTAATCCAATTCTGTCTAGCAGTTTTGTTCCATCCCCAGGTATTGCATCAAAGTGAAAGACCCATCCTTGTGAAATCAGGAGATTGGATCTGGATAAAGGTGCACAAAAGGAAAAACTGAAGGACCCTATCAGGCGCTCTTAACCGCACCTACCACTGTCAAAGTCAGTAAGCAAACATCCAGACCCTGATATCCCCGAGGGCAACAGAGTGTCCCCAAAATCATTAGACTAGAAAACAAATCTATGTGAGTGAGTGTTGTGAATGGAGGAACATCTTTTCTTTAAATAAAGGGATTCACATCCTGGAAGGAGAGACCACCTCCCTCCTATAAGAGGTGAAAGTAACACTGTGAACTCAACACATAGGGATAGGTAGATAGGAGGGGACCATGATTTCTCTGCTGTCCCCGGCTTACCACAAAACCCCTCAAGGAAGGTTCCTGATTATTGCTTGTACCTTATCCGCCGTGGGTCTTGGCACTTATTGGCTCTGGGAGGCTTTGAAGTTGAGAGAAAAAATGTCAGATCTCTCTAAGAGGAGGATGAGAAGGTTGAATGCAGGAGAAGTTAAAGGGTGGGGTGTACAAGAAACACCAGTGTTGAATACGGAAGCTTCAAACCAGACCATAGTGTTTACTTTAACAAAGAGCCAGGTATTTGATCCAACAAACGTTACTTATGATCTTGGGGCCTATAATATATATATGTGTGGGAAGAATAAGGCATGTGGTTATTGGGAGAATGTATGGTGGACAACAGACCCCCACAAGTGGGAGACTAGTTCGGCTAGGATTCCCCCAGATGACATAAGTACCTATCAGAGGATCTCCTTAGTGAAGGGAAGACAAGGGACCATTATACTCACAGTACAGAACCCAGAGGTTAAAGACAGTGGAGTATATAGTCTAGGAATAACTATGTCAGGGACGGATCCTTGGGCTAAAGTCAAACTCCAGTTAACCCTGCCCAAAGTGCCCCTGCCGGTGCCATGGGCAACTTACCCCCTGAGGTGGGAGTACGGCAGGGCAACGAGGTAATTGGGGTAGTAATACAGCCAGAAGATAGATTGAGTATAGAGACTGGTTATTCTGACAAGAATGAATGGTTGGAATGGATGAAGTTTACAGCCAATTCTACTAATGCCTCTGACTGTGTAGTGTGCGCCAGTGGAAGACCAAGCCTAGCGACTGTTCCAGTACCCACAGCTTTCAATATGACATGTATCTTATTGATGATGCAAGGTAAAGCAGATAATGAGGGTTGCAAAACAGAAATAGATACGTTTCCTGTGACTAGAATGAAGACCAAACCAGTAGGTGTGACAGTCTATAAGGGGAATTACACTTGTTTTAATAATACTCTTAAACCGACTTCACATTTATTTAGATATTGCACAACTACATATAAGGTCAGAAGTGATGGAAGATTCCACGTCTCACTGTTTGCCAATCAAACACAAGCTCTAGCAGACACTTGGTGGTTGCGTGGAGACAATAAACTAAGGCCTTTATTGTGCTCAGATTGGGCTGGAATATGTACGCTGGTGAAAGTAGTTCAACCCTTTATAATCTTCCCTGCCCAACTAGAAGGTGTTCCTATATGGGATAAGGCCACCAGCATAAAATTAAATAAGATAAACAAGTGAGATATTCCAGGGGGGAAGTTTTGATAGATCTGTATATATAGATGCTATAGGCGTACCAAGAGGTGTCCCTGACAAATTTAAAGCTAGAAAGTAGTGTTGAGCGAACCCGGACTGTAACGTTCGGGTCCGTACCGAATTTTGGGGTGTCTGGGACCCGGACCTGAACGTTTCAAAAAACGTTTGGGTTTGGGTTCTGGGTTCTGGTAGTTGATGACGCATGTTGAATAGCTGCAGGGCAGCCAATCAACAAGCGTTTCACTGGTTTGCCCTTAGAAGCCATCACAGCCATGCCTACTAATGGCATGGCTGTGATTGGCCAGTGCATCATGTGACCCAGCCTCTATATGAGGCTGGAGTCACAGTGCTGCATGTCACATGCTCTTGGGTTAGTGTAGGGAGAGGAAGCTGCCAGCGTTTTTGTGAGGGACAGATTGCAGACATTTTAAAATCTGATCCTGCATCCTGAGATTACTACTACTGTTGCTCTGAGGGACAGATTGCAGACATTTGAGATTTCACATACTGCTGCTTTGAGTGACAGATTGCAGATCAAACCCTTCATAACACAGCGATCGTTACGATCGTACACAACGATCAGATTGTGGGATCGTACACAACGATCAGATTGTGGGAGTAATTTGAGATTTCACATACTGCTGCTTTGAGCAATCTGACTGCACTAGGTAGAGGCTTCTGCTTAGAGGGACAGATTATTGTTCAAAAACCATCTCCTAGTTCTAAAGGGAGAGGTTCTAGCTGCAGCTGTATGTGACACATTATTGTTAAAAAATCATCTCCTAGTTTATTTGATTTTAATTTATTTTCCCTATCCCCATTTTTTTGTAGGGCACTTGCCCTACTCTTACCCCCATTTTACTTCCTTTTGCAGCGCTCTAGCACTTGCCAGGACTTTGTTACAGCCATTTTTGTGCCTAAAAGTTTTGGTCCCCATTGACTTCAATGGGGTTCGGGGTCCGGGATAACGTTCGGGCAACGTTCACTGCCAAACCCAGACTTTGTCCCAAAGTTCGCTCGTACTCTCCAAACCCGAACGTCCAGGTGTTCGCTCAACTCTACTAGAAACCAAGTAGCAGCAGGTTTCAAATCAATTTTCCTGTTTATATCTGTAAATAAAAATACTGATTGGATAAGCTATATATATTACAATCAACAGCGCTTTGTTAACTACACACGAGATGCAGTCAAGGGCCTTGCCGAGCAGCTTGATGCCACCTCACTGACAGCCTGGCAGAACAGAATCTCCTTGGATATGCTCCTGGCTGAGAGGGGAGGGGTCTGTGTAATGTTTGGCACCACGTGTTGCACATTTATCCCTAATAATACTGCCTCAGATGGCAGTGTCTCCAAAGCATTGAAGGGCTTGGAGATGCTGTCTCAAGAGCTGGCAGAAAATAGCGGGATTGAGGACCCCTTCACCGGATGGATGGAACGTTGGTTTGGCAAGTGGGGCAAGTTTTTGACCACCTTGGCCACCGCAATTGCGGTGGTACTGTCAGTATTATTATGCGTAGGCTGCTGTCTGGTACCATGCGTGAAGGGACTCATCTCAAGGGTAGCAGATAAAGCTGCAGGTGATGTAATGTATGCAGCGCTGTCCACACAAGACCCTGATTTATATGACAAACCAGGATTAGCCACACTGCTCTTATGAGAAAGTGATGCTGTTTTTATGAAAATCCCCATCGAGACAGGCTTCTGGGTTGGGAGCTTAAATAAGAATCTACATTTTGTAGATTCAACAGGAGGGGAAATATTGGAAGAATGGGTTAAATCAGGAGTCTTTTATTAAAATGTAGCTAGAGTAATGCTTTATGTGAACCTATAAAATGTTGATTCATAATGTACTAATGAATGTGTTTATTTGAGACGAGAGAACATCCAGTGACAGGGGGAGATGTCGCTGCTTTTGAGAAAACAAAACTCTTATATGTGATCATCTGAATTATTTATTTTCCCGGCTCCAAGATGGATTTCTTATAGCACTGCTTAAATTTTGTTTCACTTTCTATTGGTCACATGGGAAAACCACCCATTTAACTGCTTGATTGTCAATAGAAGATATAGACACTGATTAGGATGATTATATGATCATCCCTAGGTTACAACTCAGAACACTCCTATGTTTTATGCATATTTTTCACTATAAAAACATTTAAGCCCTCACTTTCAGTAGGATTACACATAGGCAGACCTGTTGTACTGTGTTTCGGACTTCATTTATAACCCCAAGACTGCAGTGATAGCCATCACCAGAACTGTAGTTCTGACAGAACACAACCCTGCCTGGATTCATGCCACCGGAGTAAAATTGGTAAAGAAGAGACCTGACCCAGAGGTCCCAGGAGCAAGAAAGGAGGTATTAAAGGGGGCAGAAAGCCCTGACCTCGAAAAGCAAAGTCAAGACAAGGGGGTATTAACGGAGGTAGACCTTGACCCTGAAAATGAACTGCTACCTGAATTTTGGACAATGGCCCTTAATCTCCCTGATCCTACTCCCATCTCTAGTGATTTTATTGACTTTTCTCATGTGTATTAGTAGAGAGGTGGTCATTACCCAAAAGGGTAAAACCTCCAGTCTCACAACATTCTGGTATAACACATCAAAACACACATGTAGCCACCTTTACTTTTGACTGCCATATAGTTCACTGTCCTATAGTATTTTGTCAGTGTATTTTTTTATATTCATAGGGGTACATATGTATAGATGTTCAAAGAGGGGTCCAAGGTGAACTCAAAGCCAGAGATCAAGTGACAGCTGGATTTGAATCACTTATCCCCATAATAACTGTTAATTAGAATGTAGAATGGATAAATTACATTTATTATAATCAACAATGTTTTGTTAACTAACTCAGGTATAGACAACCCATGGGATTAGTATTTTGGGTGGTTCACCGGGTGGAAACAAGCCCTAGTTCAACCTTTTATAATCATTGCTGCTATATTAGTGTAATAGGTATGATAGTGTACTGTATTATTTTATGTTTCGGAAAGATGTGCAAGGGAGTAGATAATCCCTCTATGCCCGGACATATAGAGTTAGAACAGATAGAGCCCTTCTATCCCAGCCCTTACTTTTAGTACCTAAGAAGACACCATAGCCATAAGCAGAATGGTATTGCCCAAAATATCTTTAGACGGGTGGGTATAGTCCTTCTTTTGCAACAAGGATATCAAGGACAGGATAGTCGCTATGCCCACTGACTTTAAATGGGGAGCTATATGCCCCCGATGACGTCTGTGACAATGTAAGGCCCGACAGGGTTTTATGGGAAATCATGTTTATGATTTAAGAGGGAGTTATGGGGGGGGGGGAGGGTGCAGAGAAAACACTGAAACGCCATTTTGTCCTGGACTCCATTTTAAGATACTCTTTTTTCACTTTGATTTTCAATGTCCCCCCTTCCATTTCAGAGACCACTGTTTGCACATACAGGCAAGATCGAATCTCTAGCTCCAATTACTGAATCTCACGTACCAGGCACTACCAGTTATTAAAACACATTTACTTTTGTTTCTCTTTAAACTCAACCCCATAGCTCTAGGCGTGTTGAAATGGAAATTTCTTCCTTGCCCTGAGGAGGAGTTTTTGCTAACCTATAGTATCATATGTTACAGAATATCATTAACTTTGTAACGCCCTTCACAGTAATGTATAAATGTTTGGCTTACAGAAATACAAGACAGAATAATCTTGGCGTTCAACCTGTCTGTGTGTGTGTTACTCTCCATGCTAAGATTATTCTCACTGGATCCTTAAAAGATATATCGGGTCGGCCCAAGCCAGTCAGGACAGCAGGCCTCGCTGACACCCCAACAATACCCCTGACTTTTAATGGAAAAAAGTTGTATATGGACCTCTTAGCTGTGATGTGGCGCTTCAATTTAATCTCTTGTTTCATTACACTACAAGCCAAGGAGATCCTCTGGAGTGTAAAAGCTGCCTGCTCAGGAACCAGATTATTTACACCAACATCAATACCTTAAGATAATAACACCAGTAAGATAGCCCTTCTGGTACAGCACTTTCTTTTCACTTTTCCCAACTGACCTATTGTGACAGGGAGGCCACACGGGCCCCCTGGAGCATGGGAGGGGTTGCTTTTGCAACCCCTTCAACCCCGAAGCTCTTACAGTGGTGATAATGCTAATTAATGCTTAGGATTAGTGTTGAGCGAACCCGGACAGTAAAGTTCGGGTCTGTACCGAACTTTGGGGTGTCCGGGACCCAGACCCAAACCCGGACTTTTCAAAAAAAGTCCGGGTTCGGGTCCGGGGTTCTGGTAATTTTACCAAAAGTTCTGAAAATTGCTAGTGGTGACATTCTCGAAGCCCCAACTTCCCCAACGTTTTCGTTGGGGAGGGTACGAGGTCCCCCGGGCACACCGGAGGGACAGTGTTATCCAGTCAACCCTTTTCACTTTTCTTTCACGACATGGTCTTCCCGATAGAATGACCACAATAATAGAATTCCATAACTACAACCACATTTATTAGACCAAGGACTCGTCCGTCGAAAATGTGAGGTCTCCTAGAGGAACCGAACATCACATTACTTTGTTCTCTAATTTAACTTCGCGGTGTAGTGTC
>BLSH010528720.1:898860-913796 GCA_018402905.1 Glandirana rugosa
TATTAATAATATATAATAAAAATTCCATTAAATGATGTAAAAGTTTTTGACATGAGTTCGTCCACCGAATTGGTGAACTGTTGACCCGTGAATTTGGGGGAATTGTTGGTCTGGTTAAAAGTCGAAAGTCGCGAGAGTGTGAAACTTACTGTTAATGAGTCAGTACGTTGTGACGTGGGTATACTTTAAACGCAGGAAAAAAAGTGTGTTTATAACCCAGAGATGATTAAATACCACCAAAAGAAAGCTCTATTTGTGTGAAAAAAAGGACGCAAATTTCATATGGGTGCAGTGTTGCATGACTGAGTAATTGTCATTCAAAGTGTGAGAGCGCTGAAAGCTGAAAATTGGTCTGGTTGTTAAGGGGGTTTAAGTGCCCAGTTGTCAAGTGGTTAAGCCACCTGCTTGAGTACAGTTTTTGAAAATGTAGTAAATTACCTTAAAAATAATATATAATAATTATTTGAATATTACTTAACCCCTTGCCACCCAGGCCAATTCTTCACTTCTCTCCTACATTAAAAATCCTCATTTTTTTCTAGAAAATTACTTAGAACCCCCAAACATTATATATATTGTTTTAGCAAACACCCTAGGGAATAAAATGGTGGTTGTTGCAACTTTTTATGTTACACAGTATTTGTGCAGCAATTTCTCAAATGCGTTTTTTTTTGAAAGAAACTGTTTCATGAATGAAAAAAGAAACAGTAAAGACTTTTTGTATAAAGTGAATGCTCCTTGAAAACAAACCTGTCCTCCCATTCCGCCATAAAAATATTTGCCATACTTGGAGCAAATTTTGCTCCCATGGCTACCCCATTTAACTGTTTAAAAAATGAATTTTGAAACCAAAAATAATTGTGACTTAGACAAAAATCCAGAGATCTTTGTAAAAACATCTTTTGTTCTCTGGGCATGTCTTGTCGTTTACTCAAAGCCCAATTTAAGGCTAATAGTGCATCATCATGTGTAATATTTGTGTACAGTGATGCAACATCAGCTGTAACCAAAAAGGTGGGCTTATCAGTGTGCAACTTAATATCTTTAATGGGCAATAATAAATCTTTGGTGTCTTTTAAGTATGCTTGAGTTTCTACCACACTAGGTTGAAAAAATGTGTCAAGGTATTCCCCTAACCTCGTCGTCAGTGACCCAATGCCATTAACAATCGGTCTCGGGGGGGCATTTAACATTTTTGTGAACCTTAGGAAGTGTGTATATAATAGGAATCTTGCAAGAGCTAGGCACTAAATATCTTTGTTCTTTCTTATTCAACACCCTAGTCTTCCGGCCAAACTGTTTTTAGATGATCTTTATACGTCATCGTAGGTTCTTTGGGTAGTCTCACGTATGTTTCTGGATCAGATAACATCCCAGTCATCTGATCTAAATAAAATTGTCTATCTATAATAATCACTCCTTCACCTTTGTCAGCTGGTCGTACTATGATGTTTTTCCGTGCTTCCATTGCTTCAATACCCTCTCTGATATGCCTAGGATTCACGCTTTTCTTGTATTGAATTTTTTCAAGATTTTCCAAGACCAATTTTTTTTAAAACATCCAAACATTGGTTATTTTGATACTGTTGGATTCTAAACAGATTTGGTCCTAAGCCCTCTGTCTACACATGTGTTCTCCAGGATCCTATCATTGCTAATTGATGTAATCGGGTTGTTCAAATAATATTTTTTCAAATCAATTTTACAATCAATAAACTTATGAGTGTCAATATACATATTGAACTTGTTAATGGGTCTCCTTGGGGCACATTTCAAACCCAAATTCAATATGTGAGAGTCTCCTTTTCAGAAAGCTCTACTTGACTCAGGTTGAAAATCCCATGATTAGTTATTTCCTTCTGCGTTTTTTTGCATTGGAGCCTTCTGACTGCTCTACATCCTCTTGTTCTACCCCATTTGCCATTTGTCTTCCCCTGTGTTCCTCATGCCTGTACCAATAAGGTCTGGCTCTTCTTCTCCCTTGTCCTCTCCCTTTCCCTAAAAAATGAGAAGCACTTCTAGGGGCATATTCCTCATAGTACACCAAAGGCTGATAGTAATACCTAACATGTCAGGCTTTAAAATTAAGTACAATTGTGGAATGGCGCCAAACTTCAGTAGAGAAGGATCTCCATAGACAACACTTTAACATTTTTTAGAGGTTACCTGTTTAGAGTTACAGAGGAGATCTAGTGCTAGAATGATTGCTCTCGCTCTAATGTTCACCTGTAAACTGTGTGCATCTGGCTCTGATACTAGCCAGTGCCTCGCCAGCCACTGACCTCACCACGCATCCCTGGTAAGAACTGAGTGCAAGACCAGTGTAGTACAGAGCTTATAACAAGCCAAGATCCTTGGGATTATGTTGTTTAAATAGATCTCCACAGTTCCTTTTGCCAGTCAGATGGAGGAAGCTAGGGGGGGGGTGAAGCTGAACCACAGTCTAGAAATGAGGTTGTGCAGCCCAACAGCAGTTCTGCCATCAATGATAGAGGCAGAGGAGACTTGTTGCCAGAGCAGAACCTGATACCCAGAAACTGATGTTCAGACTGGGAGTAAGAGTACTTCAGAAAAGTGAGCTGAAGGAAGATCAGGTCCTGTGGCAAAGGAACCTGAAATATGCTCCTGGCACAATGGATTGTTTAAGCAAAGTTAGCGAGTGCATTCTCATTAAACTCTGCATTTTTGTTAGGCAAGGGAATAATGTCTGCTTTGGTAACTGGAAAATATTTATAAGCTTTAATTTTCTTTGACCCATGTGATCACTACAATAAATAAGCCGTATAGAAGACCTTTCTGCGTTTTCATCCATAACTATACTTTTTAGATTTCTTTGATTTAAGTGGAATATTTTTGTTAGCAATGCATGACAAGACCATAGCAAGATCATTTTTTTATGGAATGCACATTTGTGGCAAAAGAAAAAGGTCATCCTGCCTTTAATTTAGCAATTCAATGCACAGCTGTCCTACCTTTAATTCAGTAATGCATAGCAAGAACATAGCAAGATCATTCCATATGGAATCCACATCTGTGGCAGCAGAAAAGGGCTATCCTGCCTTTAATTCAGGAGATATGACTGTTTATAAGCATTTGAAAGACAACCTTGCTGTCTCTGCCTATCATGTTTGCTTAAGCAGGACAGGGACAGCCTTATGAGATAAGTGAAAATCATAAACAAAAATGATAAAATATGCCAATCTATATACAGAAAACAACCAAAATTAATGGTGTTGAAAAAATGACATTGTTCAAGTACTAGGAGGTAAAGGTGTCACTGGAACTCACCTGCAGGTTGTAGATATAGAACTTACAGGTTGAATCCCTGTCCAGAATGATCACTATTCACAATGATATAGCTGTGCTCAAAACCAGCAAAAAATGAAAAGTGATCGGATGCATTTTTACACATAGCTAGCAAATATGTCTTAATCTATCTTGATATCAGTCTCTTGTAATTTGTGCAGCAGTGCTCACCCCTAGTGAAAAATGATTAGCTCTCCGAGTACTGTCAGCCTAATGCTGAAAATACTTTTAAGGTCTCTTTTACAGTTCCAATGCAAAGGCAATACACGTTGCCTTGTTTCCTATAGTATCAGTTCACAGCATTATATTGCAATGACGTATGCTGAAAAAAAGTTCTGTATGAAAATTACTGCATTATAATACCACTGAATAAAACTTAATGAAATATTTCAATAAAATCTTAACAAAAGAGTACATGTTGCTATGCACCAGAATAGGTGCACTGGCACTGTTTCTGCCAAGTGCACACCAGCAGCCATATGATCAGCAAGGCTGCTGGTGTAAACTAGCCCTAAAAGAAGAGAGCCTACAGAGTTAAAATGGAACTAAAAGAAGTAACAGTTACCTTTGTCCCAAGGTTCATTACATGCAAGGTCCCTTGCCAGCCCCAACAACTTCTCCCCAGCATCTTCTGGGTGCCAGTGTTTGGCTGACTTGAATGGCCAGTGTGGGATAATGTAAATCCCATGCATGCACAGGAGTGCAGTCATCCCAGCACACAAACAATGTGCCAGAATGCAAACTGAGCAGAGCATGCACAGCTCCATGTCCATTCTACAGGGTTTTGTGAACAAGCAGGTGTATGTTATAAAGAGCCTGTCTATTCACAATACCACTTTAGCCTCACATGATACAACTTCTTTATCCAGTAACATGTTTTAAAAGGTTCTGGGCTGCATAGAAATCCAGAGAACCTATCCTCACTTCCATTTTCAACTACCTACTGGAAAGACCAATAGATTCAACAATCAAATTTGAAAGAGCACATAGAGCATTAAGACCCAAAGGACCAGACACAGCTCCTCGAAGAGACATCATCTGCTGCTTAAACAACTTCGCTTTAAAGGAAGAAATCCTGATGAAAGCAAGACAAAACAACCAAATCTTATTCAATGGAGCGACCATACTGCTATTCCAGGACTTATCCCCTATAACTTTAAAAAACAGAAGAGCTGTAAAACCTATGCCCGAAATCCTAAAAGAAAAAAAAGATACCATACAGATGGAAATTCCCTTTTGCTGTACAGATCACAGAAGATGGCAAACAGATACTACTATGCACACGGGAGGACATACAATGCGAAACAATTAAACTGCCAGAATGGTACCAAGAATTTCGGGACCCTCCACAATCCTCATCGATGACAACATCCATGGTTACCACCCCACACAAATCTCCCTTCAAAAAGGGTAAGAAACGAAAATATCATGATGGCCAGAACACCGGTACTCCAGCTTCTAAGACCTCAAGAGTCAGAGACAACCGTTATTGAAACAGATCCTGAATCAGAAGCAAACTCCATAACACAAAACTCACAATAACTGAAATCAGGAACACTTCATCCTACAAGTCTGAGCTATAAATCTTCACCTTGAGTGAACGGGGGACCCCGGCATACACACCTACTAAACTCAACACATGAACAATTGATAACCCAATAACACTGCGGGTAACCTCACTATAAAATATACCAAATAGAAGGTAGCACCGGACAACAATTTAGAACCTCAATCAGAAAAAACTCAGAAACAAACATATGACAGCTCAAATCTCAAACCCAATACATAAACAATTTGTGTTTTCACATATTCCACTGATAAGGTAGCAGGAAACGCGAAGATTCCGAAGATTTCAAACAACCCTAAGTAAGACTGAGACACGGTCACAGTGATTTAACTTGATCCGTTTTTGGAAGCTCAAAGCATAGAAAATTGAATGGCTTACTAAAACTAAGAAGGTATGCACACTCCTCCTGAAAAAAGGATGTTCACAAAACGCCCATTAATGTTAACTTTGATTACTGACCCTTTTGTTTGTCGCATAGAACCATCTCAAGAACTTACTAGAGATACGAAGAAGAAGAAAAGAACAAATTGGACAGTTAATGTCACATCGAAAGGTATCTGGGGCACAACAAACACATATTTTTATTAAGGTCTGAAACATGCTTATCCAAAACTTTTTGAACTGACCAAGATAGGGGGGGGGGGGGGAGAGAGAAAGAGACTCTATTTACCACTTTTTCAGTTCTAAGTTTGTACTGAGTAAATGCAAAAAGTGTATTTCATATATCAGTGACAGTTAAGGTTCATACAAATTTCTTGAAATGTTAAACTTAAGTCCAGAGTAACCGAGCATCGTATCTACCCCTGCACCTGGCCTGCAAGATGTACCCCTAATCACAATCTACCATGGTAAATATACATTGACAATGGGGGATCTGTAACTTATAATAATATTAATAATAAAACATCAATCCCATCGAGTAATCTAGCTGGGGTGCAGGGAGGGATGTGATGCACACTTTTACTCATCTGAATTATTCTATACTGGGCTCGGATAATAGCTCTTGTTTTCACTGCTTAGATGCGGGGGTGGGGGTCAGGGGGAGCATTCTAATCCACCATTGGGTGCGTCCCCCCAGCCCCCACTTCACTCTATCCACTACTAAGATGTTTATTCATTAGAAAATAGAGAACATTAGCTGTTTTTTGTTTGAAGATTTCAATTTTCTTCCTCACTTAAATGTCCTCAATAGACCTATAAAAGCCACACCTTGTTAAACATCTACTAGCTTTCTCTAAACAATACTTTACGGGTTTTGTGGTCATACACTAATGTACTGATCAGTCAATTATACCTCACCAAACCATATTATAAGATCATAATAAGATATCCATTTCCACCGAAGAAACTACTTCCACCACCCCCAATAGAAAGTTTTACATTATTAAAAGAAAGAACTCTTTCTGAACAAAATCCGAATTCTAAAATCATTAGGCACCATCTGACACTGCAAGACAGAGTCAGAGGTAGCATTAACTGAGTAAATTTAAACCCAAATCATAATTCACTCTTACTCACCCTCCCATCAATAGTCATACTCACAATTCTATATAGAATACGACATTATCATGGTCTACTCAAACCTAGGGAAAAACCCCACGGTTATCTCACCTAATGTAAATGGGCTCAGCACGCCAGAACAAAAGGCAAAAAATACTCAAAGAACTCAAAAAACATAACCCACAGATAGTTTTCCCTCCAGGAAACACATTTTAAGGGAACGCAAATTCCCAAAATAACTGATAACTTCTTTAACAGGGCGTACCACTTAACTAACCCTCTTGCCACAACCCAGACGGTAGATATATATTTGTGAAAGGCTCACTGGCAAGTATACCTACCACGTCTACTTCCCGAATAAGGCACATATAACTTTCTGTCAACTAGTGATAGATGAACTGAAATGTTTTGCAGAAGGCTGTATAATCCTTGGAGGAGATTTTAACATACCACTGAACCCACACCAAGACACATCTTCAGGCAAAACCAGTATTATATATAGGATTCTGAAAAAAATCTAATCACTCCTCCACTCTCTAACTCTGGTAGACACATGAAGACTACTGAATCCAAAAGAAAAAGATTTTACATTCTATTCAAATCCACACAAAAGATATACAAGGATCAATTACCTATTCATTACGCAAAGAGACATACCACAATTACAAAATGCTGCAATAGGCAATATTCTTCTTACAGATCATGCCCCAATCTCAATACAACTAAAACCTAAGTCCAAAGAACCAAAAACATTTAACTGGAGATTAAACCCCTCACTAATAATAGACCGTGAAATTCAAACACATATGAGACAAGAAATTACCAAATACTTTCAAGCTAACAACCCACACGATACCTCACACTTAACGGTTTGGGAAGCGCACAAGTGTGTTATCAGAGGTGATCTCATTAAATGGGGAGCAAAAAAGAAAAGAGAAAAAGAATCACTTATCAATAACCTCATCAAAAAAAATATCCAAGTTAGAAAACACACAAACAATCCATAATGGTTAAGAATGAACACAGATTACTTGAAGCCAGGAAAGAACTCCAAGTTCTTATAGATAAAAGAACAAAACAATCCTTATTCCTTAAAAAAAACATATACTACGAACACGGAGGCAAAGGAAGTAAATACTTAGCCAGAACCCTGAAAGATAAAAAGACTGCAAATAACATACACAGCATTCATGATAAGAAAGGCACAGAAATATTTGACACCATAAAAATTTAAAAGATTTTCCATGATTATTACACTGAATTATACAACATACCCCCACAAAATAAAACTAACAAAAATTCAGACTCAAGGGAAACAACTATCAGAGATTTTCTTCTCAAAAGTAAACTACCCAAACTATCACAGACAGACACTAAAAATTTAGAGAATGATATAACGACAACAGAAATTTTGAATGTTATTAAAAAATTCAAAAATGGCAAAAGCCCAGGACCAGACGGCCTTACCTCAATTTATTATAAAACATTCAAACCCCTACTCATTAAACCCCTAACCGATGCTCTTAACTCTTTAAACAAAGGGGCAAAACCCTCAAAAGAATAGCAGCACAAATAACGGTATTGCCGAAACCAGACAAAGACCACAAAAAATGTTCAAACTATAGGCCAATTTCACTTTTAAATGTGCACCTTAAATTGCTGGCGGGGATTTTAGCCAGCAGGCTGAGGCCACTACTCGAAAAAATAATTGGCCCAGAACAAGTCGGCTTTATGTCAGGCCGTGAAGCGAAAGATAACATCATCAAAGCACTTAACCTGGTCCATAAGTTACGAGACGAAAAATCAGAAGGCCTTATCCTGTCAACAGATGCGGAGAAGGCCTTTGATAGGGTAGCGTGGGACTATATGTTCAACACTTGCACATATATTGGCTTAGGAAACAAAATGATGCTTTGGATTAAATCCTTATATGAAAACCCTACAGCTAGAATAAAAATTAATAACTATCTCTCAGACCCTATCCATATAAAAAACGGAACAAGACAGGGATGCCCACTCTCCCCATTATTATTCATAGTGACTCTCGGACCTTTAATAAGAACCATCAACATTAACACAAATGTTCACGGATTCAATTTCGACAAAAAATAATTTAAATTAGCAGTATACGCAGATGATTTACTGTTCTTTATCACTCAACCACATATCTCAATCCCTAACCTAAACAAGATACTACAACTATATAAATATATCTCCAACTTTAAGATAAACAGCAGTAAGTCTGAAGCGCTGAATCTAACACTTTCAACAGACACAGAACAAAACACCAAACGTAATTGCCCATACAAATGGGAGACTACAAACCTCAAATACTTAGGAATTAAACTGACACCCGACTTAAAAGACCTATATCACCACAACTTCCTCCCTCTTCTCAAAAAAATTGAATCACACCTCAAAACCTGGATCAGAAAACAATTCTCATGGTTCGGAAGAGCAGCCATACTAAAAATGATGGTCTTACCCAGACTTTTATATCTTTTTCATGCACTCCCTATTGACATCCCCGCAGATTTTTTCAAAAGATTAACCAAGGCTAAGAGAAACTTTATTTGGCTCATAAGAAACCCCACATCCAACTAAAACAACTCACCTACCCTAAAAACAAAGGAGGTATGGGAATCTCTGACTTTAAAAAATATTACTATGCAACTCACATTACCAGACTCATCGACTGGCATTGCCACACCGATAACAAAGACTGGGTTAAACTAGAACAAATAGTACCAGGAATCCTCACTCAATTCCTCCCATGGGTCACACCACAAAACTATCCTAGAAAAATCAGATCACATCCACTAATATATACCACTTTAAAAATCTGCCAGAAAATGGCTGAAATTTACAAACTCTCATCAACCACCAGTCCCTTAACACCGATCGCCGGAAATCCAGAATTTCCACCGGGGATAGATTCTGTGAATCTACTCTGCACTAACAAACTGAAACCATTATTAGCTACTGATTGTATAAACAAAGATAACATCCTATCTTTCCCACTTCTTAACAAAATCATAGCAAATCATAATCTAAACTACTGGACATACATCCAAATCTGTGACTTCATCCAGAATAACAAACGAAAAAACCTACTGACAAGATCTCTTACGACTCTAGAAAAAATATGTCTAGACCAAACCCCGATTCCAAGGAGCCACTTCCATGGCATATAAATGGATCTCCATTCCAAGCACCGAAACTAGCGACAAGTATAAGCTCATTTGGGAACAGGATTTAAATATCCAAATCACGGAAGAACAATGGAAGAAGGCTTGTGTATTTAGTCATAAATGCTCGTTAAGCTCCCGTGTATATATATATTCCCAATGGTACATTACACCAGTTAAATTGAAGAGTTGGCTACCAAATGAATTAGGTGCTGAAGATGCCATAAGGATGTGGGGTCGTTTATTCATATTTGGTGGTTATGCAGCAAAATCCAAAAATTCTGGATTGAGGTCACAAGCTGGATCAAATCGATTACAAGTACAAAAGCAGAACTAAACGCTCCCTTTTGCTCAATAAATGTCAATAACCTTTCATACAGAAAATATAAATGATCATTGTCAAGACATATGCTTAACGCAGCCAAAGCACTCATACCTCTCAATTGGAGTTCCACGCGAATACCCTCCATCAAGGAATGGTTAACAAAAATAAATGAGTTATATGAGATGGAGGAATTGATCGCAATCAAAAAAGAAAATTCTGTGCAGTTTCATAAATTGTGGAACATTTAAATTTTCAGAGGATTATATCACCTTAGTTGGGACAGTGTAGAAAACAAAATAACCATCTCTCAACGAGAACACATTTAAAGGACTTCTTCAGACCTGAATGACCATAACACAACAAATCAATAAACCGTGAGGGAGACTACCAAGAATCTCAGAACACTAATTCACACAAACACCATGATAATATGTATAAGTAACCCAGTAGAATTGACATGAGTAAGCTTTAATTATGTCTAATTATTGTTTATTGATTCAATATACTTTGTGTAAACAGTTAAAATTACCCGTAAACACTTACAACTTAATGCCTGATAACTGTATTGTTCAAACATACAACCATACTTGAAATTCAGAGCCTGGATATGCTGTCTAGCAGGGTTTTCTAGTTCACAAAACTTGGTGAACAGGGACTTTTCATTTTCCCTTTTGTTACATGTTATTGTTGATATGCACAAAGCTCCCTTGGTCATATAAGCTGGGCTTCCTTAGTGTCCTGTTTGCCCTTAATATCACATAAAGGGTCGTTCATCAATGCAACAAAAGCAGAGAACTGCTAAACCTGTTATTCATTAGAAACAGTATTAGCAGCTTGAGAAAAAGCTGAAATGACATGAGAGCAGTTAGCTTCAGCAATATGTCTGGCTGTTTGGGAGAGAAATGACTGACTATACTGTGAATACTCAAGCGTGTTTGCATTTAGAGCTGTGTAACTTGGAGATAAAATAAGCAGTTAAAGCATGTTTGGAAGCTGATTTAGTAATGAACACATCTGCTTCATGTCCAGAAAAGTGCCTGTAAGGTCAATGTGATTGACTACTTGACATTGCACTTTCATTTATTTCAATTTAATGTTTCTTTTGCTGAGGTCAGTGAGTTTGCAAAGTGTGGGGAGAAGTACATATGTAAATCAATCATGTTGTGACCTTACAGGCTTTGCCTTCTGAAATGAAGGAACCTTATGGAATTACTGAGCTCACTCACCATGTATGCATAAACTAATGTTTATTTTAAATTCACTAAAATAGAGTGGATTAAAGGAAAAATGTAATGGTTTGGATCATTAGGTTAAGTGGAGTAGCATGTTAGTGATTTTGCTGCCTCAGAGTGTTTTTTGACCACAAAACATCAACAGTGTGACATGGTTGTGCTTGATCATCACTACAATGTATTCTTGAATGAAGAGGACAAAGTGAAAAGTGACAGTTGGGAGAGGCTTTTTCTGACACAGGGTAGAGAGTTAGTTACCCAGGGGACCATAACTACAACATTTAGATTGTAGACAGGGCTTCCTGCTTCTTGGGTTTGAAGTCAAATTTTATGCATGACATTTATTATGACATCCTTTGCACTATTTTATAGTACAATTAAAGGTTCCTGTATAAGAGCCTAAACAGGTGCCAAATCCAGTTACTATGTGATACACAAGCCTCATAAAATAAACAAAAAGCACCTTTAATTTCCCTGATTGAGCCAAATCCACCATCATTTTTGTCTCACATGCTTCCATCTCCCAGACACTGTGAAGATCACTGTGGTAGTGATCCTAATCCAGAAAGCAGTGGGCAGGACTACATATGGACAGGTGTTGACTGACAAGCTAAATGCTTGTGAATCAACAGTAACAAAGCCATGTCCACTACAACTTTTTTTATCCCACTGTAGTGCAAACCGGCACAACCTACATAACTGTGTTCTGAATTCAGAAGCGATGCAGCATCCTTTCCACACCCTCAAAGGAAGTTGCATTAGGTGGATTGTACTGGTAGGATCAAAAGGTATTTGTGAGACTTTGCAGGGGGGAACTCAAATAAAACTATCAGTTCAGATGCACTTATATTTAATGTTGCAGCACATCTTTTAACAGGAGGCCATAGTTCTACTTGCACACTGGAAGTGATAATGTGATTAGTAAACTTCCCACTTAGTACTGATTTAAAAAGCATTTAGCAAGTGCTCTTGGTAATCTATTTCAAGCAATATACAATAGGACAAAGACAGTTAAGAATCTGCAATTATGATTAATATATTTTTGGTACCTGGAAGTGACCGTTTTTGTGCTGAGGAAAATAGTTATTTTCTAGTAAGAAATAACAAAATATTTGTTAAGCAGTTATAGTGATAGCTATTTTTATGAAAATCATTTAATTGACAACATGAAAGTCTCTTTACTTTTCTATGAAGGTAGTCCGTGGTTGTAGTAGCATCCTCAATGCAATGTAAAATAGCTAGCTAAAGCTGCTCATATACTGTTTGTATAGATAATTTAACAGATTCCTTCATCAACTATAAAAACAGCAAGGATGGATGAATTTCCGATTGCGAGTTACTGTATTGTGACAGAATACCCAAATGGGGCTTGGATGTAGGAGTTGTTCAGACGACAGTTTTCCACCTGACACCTTCAACAAAAGCCTATTGAAAAATGGACTTTTGTCTATCCAGGGTGTTGTCGACAGGTTGATCTACATAGCAAGTTTCAGCTAATTCAGCAGGAATTTTCCAAAATTCAACGCGTGTTAGCCCAACTTTAGAATAGCTTCTAAGATTCATACGGGGTGTATTAAGAAATCATTGGGCCTGTGTGGAAGATCGTAAGCTGGGCCCCACTGATTGATAAAAAAAAGATGGTGTGTTTAGTGTGCCACTGTTAAAAGTGGGCATAGATTGCATTGTGCCAGCGGCATAGCTAGGATTGTAAAAGACCTGGGACACAGTTAGTCACACCAAGTAGAGAAGTAACAAGGCGTGCATAGGGCACCTGGGCAAGCAGTAGATGTGGCCAAATAGTGGTAAATGTGGGAGGGACTTAAGGGGAATGGTTAAATAAAACAAAAGCCTTCTTGTACCCATAAAATAGGCTTAGATTGCTATACCACAAATATATGTCTCAAGACATATATAAACCTCAGCACAATTAATAAAAAATGAATAAATAAATAAAACTCTTCCAGTACATATGATTTTGTGTACACTGAAAATAGACTAAAAAGCTTACACTTTGAGCCGACCTTAACCACTTAAGGACCAGAAGGATTTACCCCTTAATGACCAGGCCAATATTTTGTGATACGGCACTGCATCGCATTAACTGAAAATTGCGCGGTCGTGCGACGATGTACCCAAACAAAATTGATGCTTTTTTTCCCCCACAAATAGATATTTCTTTTTGTGATACTTGATCACCTCTGCATTTTTTATTTTTGTGCTATAAAAAAAAAACAGACCGACAATTTTGAAAAGAAAACATTTTTTTTTACTTTCTGCTATAATACATATCCAAAAAAAATATAAAAAACTAATGTATTCATCAGTTTAGGCCGATATATAATTCTTCTACATATTTTTAGTAAATCGCAATAAGCATATATTGATTGGTTTGCGCAAAAGTTATCGCATCTACAAACTGTGGGATAGATTTAGCAACCTTTATTTTTTTATTGTTTTTACTGGTAACGGCTGTGATCTGAGATTTTTATCGGGACTGCGACATTGCGGCAGACAAATCTGACCCCAAATGACACTTTTTGGGGAACAGGTACATTATTACATTGATCAGTGCTATAAAAATGCAAAGGGAAGGAGATAGAATCCAAAAATTAAAACAGAGAAGTTTGGTGGATTGAACAGCTGAATACTTTGCATCCACATGGTTTAAATAAGGACTATAATTTGTATCTATTTTTATAAACAGATGTGGGCAATATTTAGATATATGAATGTATCTTTTTGTAGGACTTTTATAGATATCAAGTTTTGTAGGATTTTTACAGATATCATGTTGCCTTTTTAGAATGAAGAGAGATGAGTTTTGAAAATTGGGTGGTGTACGCTGCACAAGTGCAATCAAGAGATTTGATTGGAAACAATCTGGTATAGATATACTAAGAGCAGGGTTTACCCTTATACTGTTTGTTTAAATAGCACAATGTTTCTCAATGTTGTTAGCTTATATAGGCTCAACGGAATAATAGTAAAAATAATAGTTTGTTATAAATCTTGCTTATAAATTTTCTTAGTTTGGTGTGAATACGTTTTTGGGATTTGAGCTTTTTTTTAAATCTTCTTGAATTTATTTTATTCTTATGTTTAATTGCATTTATATTTGTTTCTTGTTACTCTCTCTCTATATATATTAGAAATTATGTTTCTATATTGTGTAATGGTAAATATGTGAGAGGAATAATGTATGAAATGGTTAATTGGGAGATTGGTGAAGGGATACACCTGTGTGCTCTCTTGGGTGGCTTACTCGTATTAGCCAACAAAAATTCATCAATATGTGGCACACAACTAGACATACAACTTGTTGAAGGACGGAGTTCCTGTCCGAAACTGTGCAGCCATATTTGTATATGCATGAAGATTGAAGTAAAATTCTTTTGAACAGAAACTGAGATTGTATCTCCATACCTGGTGGAATCAGGAGTACTACATCAGATGTGAATCTCTAAAGGAAGTGAAAGACAAGGCAGAGGTGTCCAACATTGATTATACAGCGTGGGCCATTTATATGGATACACCTTAATACAATGGGACTGGTTGGTGATATTAACTTCCTGTTTGTGGCACATTAGTATATGTGAGGGGGGAAACTTTTCAAGATGGGTGTTCTTATTTTAATGCAATTTTGGTTCGTGTGGCAACAAAAAGAACACTTTAAGTGTTATTCAAACTACACAGTGTACTGGGAGAAGGATAACTTTTTTTGTTTTCAACCTAAGTTTTACCGGCTGAAGTTTTACCGGCGGTACCAGTGGTGGGTAGAACTTTTCAAAGGGGGGAGTGTATATGATTACACGGTGTTT
>BLSH010528720.1:925644-953411 GCA_018402905.1 Glandirana rugosa
GGCTTTGGTGAAACATCAAGGCTATAAACAGACCCCTGATGTCTCTTTTTTCAGACAGAGAGTCCATAAACTCTTTCTCAGCCTCAACTGCACTGCATATGAATGAATAGAAGCCTCTGTACAGCACTCCTATTCATTTACAAACTGAAACACAGTTTATTATAAGGGAGGAGTGTAGGCCGGCCAGCAGCAATGTGGGGGTTAAGGGGAAGAGAGGACTCATGCTGTAGTGGGGTGCTTTCCAGGACAAGAGTCAGAGTTCCATGGGTGGGAATATACTTAGAGAGTTTGATTCCCCCTTAGTCTCCCCCTCAGTAGCTGAGGCCAGAAGGAGGGAGAAGAAGGAAGATGGTCAGCAGCACTGCAGGAATGGAGCACACATGTATCAATGAGGGGGCTCAGTACAGGGAGAGTGAGAGCAGTGAGGGTACCTATTTGTGGAGTTAACCCCCTGCAACATCCAACTCCACTAGGAGGGGAGAGGAGGAGAAGCCAATAGCTGCAGGGGAGCCACAGGGGATTGGTGCTGGGGGGATGACATAAGAGAGGCAGTAGCTCCTACATGTGCACAATGTGTGATAACACATTGGGCCCCTCAAGGCCCATGTGCAAAGCAAACATTGCACATATGGCTGGTACACCACTGGATTCACATCATCTAACCTTATGGTTCTTTTGCAGTGCATTCATATGTCTGAACTCTACCTGATTTCTTATATACTGTCTGAATACCTGACTACACAAAATTAGTGAAATATGACATGCAGATATGTCAGGTACATCTGTAAATGTTCCTTGCCTTTCCATTTATTTCCAATATCACCATGCTGTCTCTCTGGGGTTGATTTACTAAAGCTGGAGAGTGCAAAAACGGGTGCAGCTATGCATGCTAGCCAAACAGCTTCTAACCTCAGCTTGTTCAATCAAGCCTTCACAATAAAACCTTGAAGCTGATTGGTTTCTTTGTGGAGCTGCACCAAATTTTGCACTTTCAAGCTTTAGTAAATCAACCCCTCTGTGTAGGATCATGATTTGATATTTTAAACTGTGTGCAGGGGATAATTAAAATGTAATGATAGGAAAAAATACTGGCAAATCCTCTATATTAAAGCTAAAAAACAACCTCAGAAATGTAGTGTGTGTAGGCTCAGACTGTTCAGTGGGAGCCAAAACTCATATTTAGAAGCAGTATTTATACTATTTATAAATATGGTATCATCCTGATGTCAATGGTTACTAAGGAATCCACAGGTACATGTCCCCCTAGGAACCACTGACATCACTGAGAATCCCTGCCACATAAGCAAAAGGGTAGGAATAGCAGTGGCATCCCTGCTCAAATATGATAACTGGCCATATTTAGTAATGATGTCATCACTATCCTCATCCCTTCTGTCATATAGTTGATGATAGATTGGGGAGATGTCATACAGCTAGTGCTACTGTCAGGATTAGTCGTGTTTGTGGGACATTAGAGGTTTTGTTTTTGCTTTCTGGCTTGTTGGTGGATGGCAGTCATTGTGATTGATGATATATTTACAATGAAAGACTTTTTTGGGATTTTTTTTTTGTTTAGTATTTTTGACTGATCAAACACTTGGGCGTCTTTATTTCTAGGTTATATCGCCTTTTTAAAAATGAATAGGGGTATTATATACCATATACTCATTTACATGGGGGGTGATTAATGGGGCCCCTTATTATTAAGTTCCAATAATGCGCAGATTAAGACCTCATGCTTTATTTATGTTTGATCTCATCCCTAGTCACCATCAAATCGCCCGCTCTGAGAAATGATGGCCAGTGGATTCTGAATGCATGCATATAGACAGAAAGGGGCTGAAAAAGGTGAACATTTTATTTAAACAAAATGGTAATTGTGCATAATACCCACTGCCCTAGCAAACAAGATATCATTCAGTTGGGTTTACATCTTCTTTCAGGACTAAAGTAAGATGTTTATGTATGCCTTCTATCAGCAGTCGTGTTCAACATTTTAGCAATATTTTATTTTATAAAGTTTGACTTCCAGTGTATATAAAGCTAGTAAAATGAACTTCAGCAAACTTGCATGCTTATAAATCTATGTTTACAACTGTATTTTTAAAAGTAACCCCTCCAGGGTTTAGTGTGCTGCAGTTTGTCAGTACAGTTGTGCAATGCTTCTGAAGCATGGCTTCAACTTGGCATGCTTGTCCTGATAAAAGATCTTCAATGTAAAGGGCAGCCTAAAGAGAACAGCTGGTTCACTTTTCTTCTTGCTTAAGCCTTTTTTCAGTTTGTTGTTTTGCCTACTGTCTGTCCTCCCTGGGCTCTTTATGTTTTCAATGAGAGATTTCTGAAGCTCTTCTTCCTATATGTTGTACAGCACTAAACTGTATTTTTTACTATTGTTCACTCAGACATACTGAGTATTCAAGAACAATCAGTGTATTTAGTAAGGAAATATGAAATGCGCATTAAGCCATAAAGACCAATTTGCATTCACTTTCCACTGATATGACTCAGGTAAACTGAAGTCTATTTGATTGTTATGTATTACTGTACTTAATAATTATTGTATATACTTTTATTAGAAAAGAATGGTTAAGTGTACAAAACAAGAATACCCATTTCACAAAGGGTATTTGCGTAGGTAAACACAATAATACTTATACAAGTACAGCATGTCTATAAACATGAAACGTACAAATAACAGCAGTCTGGTTAGATAAACATGACTTATCTCTCTGCATAGTAACCATGGAAAGTAGACCAGCTTGAGTGAGCGTGGGATGTCTGCATACAGAGACTCCTTAAAGCCATAGACAAGAGAAAACAGGGTGCTCTGGGGGAACAGACTGGCTAGCACTGGACCACACTGAGAACAGAAGGGAGGAGAAGGGGGGGGGCAGGTAGTCCTGAGATGCACACTTCAGCAACACTTCAAGGAGAGGGAAGCAGCTCTCTAGTAGAAACAAAAAGGAACAGTAAAAGGTGCTTCCAGGTGCAGTAGTTAGAGGTGCTTTATTGCCTCAAGGAGATAAAAACACTTACTAAAAACAGTAGGTGTAAAGCCTCATCAAAGTCATGAAAGTCACTGAGTCACAGCGGTGTCCAGCGGGTGTCCAGTGGGCTGTATCCCTGTGAGAAGTCTGTGTCGGCAGCAGCACTAATATGGAGGATCCTGGGCCAGCCAGCAACAGAGAACCATGGAGGGTAAATGCAGGAAGAGCAATCAACGCTGTCAGAACCAGTGTGGAATGCAGGACCAGGAAGTGACATCAGAAGGGGCAGGGCACGTTTAGGAGCATGCCCAATGGCTCCTTCTTCATGGCATGAGTGATTTTAGTTGGAGTGGCTCCTTCTTCATTGGCATGAAGATGGAGCCAATGGGCATTTTCTGAAATGTGTCCTACCTCTTCTCACGCCAAAAACAGACTTTGGTGCAACATGGTACCATCACCCACTACATGATGTAAAATCAATGGTTTATATGGAAGCTAGGATTGACATTGTGCATCTATTATACCAGTGGGAAAGTAAAAATGGGCCAATAAATTAAAAGGCCAGCCATATTTTGTGTCAAGAGTCACAGGCTGCAACAGTATATATGGTTGGAGAGGTACGCCTAGAGAGGTTCCTAAATATTTTTGAGAATCCATATTATTATGGAGATAGGGGTTTCACTCAAATCATGTTACAATTGGACCCATAATTTACTAGGAGAACAATGTTTGTAATTTTAGGGGTTGATTTACTAAAGGCAAACAGACTGTGCACTTTGCAAAGTGCAAGTGCTGTTGCTCCAGAGCTTAGTAAATGAGGTAAAGCTTCACTTTTCAAAGAATACCAAATCACATGCAAGGGAAATAAAAAACAGCATTTTTGCTTGCACATGATTGGATGATTGAAGTCAGCAACGCTTCTGCTCATTTACTAAGCTCTGGAACAACTGCTCTTGCAGAGTGCAACTGCACTTTGCAAAGTGCACAATCTATTTGCCTTTAGTAAAGCAACCCCTTAGAGTCTATTCAGCATGACAGCTTGATAATATTTTTTGAAGTCTGGTAATGTTAGTCCACCATTCTGCTTTGTATGAATTAGGACAGACCAGGAGAGTCTTGGATTAAATATTTTCAAAACATATTTAGGTATTAACCACTTCACCCTCGGAAGCAGTTCCCATGTTAGGACCAGAGCACTTTTTGCGATTCGGCACTGCGTCCCTTTAACTGATAATTGTGCTGTCGTGCGACGTTGTACCCAAACAAAATTTACGTCCTTTTTTTCCCACAAATAGAGCTTTCTTTTGGTGGTATTTGATGCCCTCTGCGTCATTTCTGATTACCGCTATAAACAAAAAAAGAGCGACAATTTTGCAAAAAAAAAACAATATTTCTTACTTTTTGCTAACATACAAATCCAAAAAAAAAAAACTAATTTATTCATCGGTTTTGGCCAATTTATATTCTTCCTTATATTTTTGGTAAAAAAAAAAAAAAAATCGCAATCTGCATTTATTGATTGGTTTGTGCGAAAGTTGCTGCTTTTATAAACCATGAGAATTAATTTCTGGCATTTTTTTAACAATTTTTTTTTTTTTTTACTGGCAATGACGGTGATCTGTGATTTTTATCGGGACAGCGATATTGGGCAGACATGTCGGACGTTTTTTTAATTTTTGGTGACCAATGACATTTATACAGCGATCAGAAATTTAAATGTCCACTGATTACTGTATAAATGTCATTGGCAGTGAATGGGGTTCCCTGGGCATGTTCTAACTGTGAGGGGGCTGGGCTGTCAGGGGCATAAGAGATCTAACTGATCCCAGTGGCAGAGATCAGTAGATCTCTGTGATGCTGCCTGACAGCTCGGGGAATTGCCTTGTTTATATCTGCGGCTCCCCGTGTTTCTCCTCTCCTAAACAATCGCGGCTCGCCAGCAGACATCGGGTCCCCCGAGCCGCGCGCACACTCCTGCAGAATGCAGCGGGCACGAGAGCATGCTGCCGGTGGCACGCTCCCATCCACTAGTTGCGCATGCGTGAGCTGCTGTTTATAGACGCCAATTCGCGGGACACTGCCACTTTACTGCAGCAGTAAATGTACGCGAGCCGGTCGGAAACCGGATAAAGGATGTAAGAGAGTAAAGAAACCTAGAGGGTTTCTATAAGGCAACATTTGGAAGTAGAATAGCATGTTATCTATTGTCATCACACTGAGGCGTGCATTGCGAGCATACTGTGGTAATACTGTCTGTCTTATATCCGCACTGTGAGGACTGAATGTTTCTTTTACAGTTTTGTGCACCCTAAGCACCAGGAAAATGTGTGTTTTTATACTTTGTGTTTAATAAACCGGTTGTTTTAAAAGATAAAGCACTATGTCCAGCTTTTTCACTTTATGATTTTGGTATATAGAGATAGGTGTAAGTGAAGGAAGATTCTAAACTCAAGATTGCCAGCAAAGGAATGAAACAGCATAAAACAGATCCCCAGAGAAGGACAAAAGTGCATATAGACCATTGGTTAGTCCTATTCCCCAGGTGAGGGCACATCGGATGAGGGGATTATCACTAATTCATGTGGATGATTGGAGCACATAGTGCTGAATACTAATTAGGGAAGCCTTTTTTGGATATGTGAACATAAGCCTGTTTTTTTTATGAAAGATGGATTATGAACAAAAACTTTGCCTTAGTGTATCTCTTGGAGTGAAAAATGTTCCAGTGGATAAAAGAGGAAGGAAAAAAGTGAGAAAATGGAAGACAAGGAAGGGTACTGTTATAACTGAATCATTGCTTCTCAAGTGTCCATCAGAATTGTATGAGATTTTGAATTTCATAATTTACAAACCAAAAGTCCTTTGCAGTCAATTGGAATTAGAACCAAGCTACAATATGTATTACAGAGCATGAAATACTTTTCCAGAATGGCTTCATTAGCTCCTTGCAACCTTGTCTGATAAGATGATGGAAACTTTTGAAATGCAGTCTGGGTAAAAACCAACAGCACATCCTGGCAGCCCTGGGAGTTCCGTATGAATTGACCATTCTTTAAAGAATATTCAAGTCCTGACAGTCCACACAGTAATACCATAGAATGTTGTGTAGATGAAAAAGAAAAAAGCAAGTAGAGGAAGGAAAACAGAGGAGGTAGGGGAGAGAAAATTGGTATAGTATAACGTGTATAATCAAAATGGATGGGAAGGAGGGGACGGGAAAGAAAAGTAAAGTAAAGAAAAGTAAAGGGTATATATAAATAACTCACCCAGGGTCCAGTACACCTCACTATATTGACTACGTTGAGCCCAGAGCTGAGCCAGGAGAAACAGCCATATAGTTTAGGGAGTGAAGGGAAGAAGAGAATGGAAGGAGGGTGGGGTGCGTTAGAAAAAATGAAATAGGAGGGAAAATTGCCAGGTTTTTGGGTGGGTAAATGTTGGCCCTGAATGTAGTATAGAGGTTATTAGAAAACATATTTTCAGTTTTTAATTGCCTTACATGAGGCTGATCAACAAAATCCCTCCCATGCATTCCATGTGCTCTTAAAGTGTTGCAATCTGTGAAATTTCCCAATGATCAGGGAACAATAACTGCTGATTGCACAGTTATAGGTCTGGGTCATCAGCGGGTGTGTTGAACCTCTGGAGAGAAGCCACTGCTTCCACACAGAGAGCAAGGTCACTTCTCTGCAGCATGTTTACAGAAGACAAGCTTTTAGGCTGGGTTCACACTGGTACAACAAATGTTTCGACATTAGGAGAACATGTCATATGACGTGTAAAAATCAATGTTTCCCTATGAGACCCATTTTAACTGGTCCAACAGAAGTCAGTCCGACTTTAAAAAGATTCCTCAACTACTTTGGCTTGACATTGGTCCTACTTCAACCCATTGAATATCATTGTAGTCGGATCAAAGTTGGATCATTGTCTTAACTGATCCGACTTTGGCATGCACCTTGTGCTCTGCGGATCTTGAGGGGGAACCCTACGCCAAATTAAAAAAAAAAGATTTCCCCCTCCAAGACCATACAAGACACTTCGGTCTAGTATGGATTTTAAGGGGAACCCCCATGCCAAAAAAAAGGCGTGGGGTCCCCCACAAAATCCCTACCAGACCCTTATGCGAGCACGCAGCCCTGCAGATCAGGAAAGGGGGTGGGGATGAGCGATCCCCCCCATCCTGAACCATACCAGGCCCCATGCCCTCTACATGGGGATGGGTGCTTTGGGGCAGGGGGGCCCTGTGTCCTCCCACCCCAAAGCACCTTGTCCCCATGTTGATGAGGACAAGTGCCTCTTCCTGACAACCCTGGCCAGTGGTTGTTGGGGTCTGAGGATGGCGGGTTTATCAGAATCTGTAAGCCCCTTTTAAAAGGGGGGCCCCCAAGTCCCAGCCCCCCACCCTATGTGAATGAATATGGGGTACATTATACCCCTACCCATTCACCTAAAATAAGTGCCAAAAATAAAAACAGTATTGACAAAATAATTTATTAAAGCAGCTCCGGTGACTGTTCTCCTTTCCAATTTCTTCTCCCTCCGGCCATGTTTTCATCCTCTGGTTCTTCTCCCTCCGCTGATGACATCTTCTGCTGCAAGTTCTTCTCTCTCTGCTGATGTCTTCTTCTGCTGTTGGTTCTCCTCTCTCTGATGTCTTCTCCCTCTGCTCTTCCTCTGATGTTCTCTCGATGCTCTCTCCCGCAGTAATGCTAGGGCCACCTGGTGACATCATCTGGAAGCCCTATCCCCTTGTGATGTCACTGCCCCATCATGCCTCGGGCAGTGAGAGCTGCTTTAATAAATTACTTTGTCAAAATCCTGTGTACTGTTTTTATTTTGGACACTTCTTTTAGGGGAATGGGTAGGGGTACAATGTACCCTATACTCATTCACATATGGTGGGGCTGGGATCTGGGGGCCCCCTTGTTAAAGGGGGCTTCCAGATTCCAATAAGCCCCCCACCTGCAGACCCCAACAACTACTGGCCATGGTTGTCGGGAAGAGGCCTTGTGCTCATCAACATGAGGACAAGGTGCTTTGAGGTGGGGGGGTGCAGGGTCCTCCTGCCCCAAAGCACCCACCCCCCTTGTTGAGGGCATGTGGCCTGGTATGGTTCAGGGTGGGGGCTGCTCATCCTCACCACCTTTCCTGACCTACCGGACTGTGTGCTCTGTTAAGGGTCTGGTATGGATTTTGGGGGGACCCCGCACCATTGTTAAAATCTATACCAGACTAAAGGGTCTGGTATGGTCTTGGAGGGGGAACCCTATGCCGTTTTGTTTTCAGTTAAGTGGAGTTTCCCCTAAAGATTCATACCAGAAACAAAGTGCCTGGTATTGTCAGGATCGAAGTCGGATCCCATTCATTGAAGTTGGACTTCAAGTCACAGGCAAAGTCAGATCCATAGTCGTACGACTGTCATGTCGTACCCGTGTGAACCCAGCCTCATACTCAGTATATGTCAGCTCTCAGGATGTGTGAAATACCTTTTTATGCACCTGAAGTATATTGTTTTGGAATACCATATGTGCTGTGTATGTACAGGCCCATATATGGGCTTTATCCCCAATGGGCACCATTTGAAGCACACATGTTTAGTTTCTTTGTTTTAAATGTATGCATTAATAGTAATATCCTACAACTTACACCTGGGAGCAATATTATATATGTGCCCTTGACCTCCCTCATCCTGCTTTCTAAGTGATAATGCAGTCATGCGTTTGCTTCTCCAGAGGAATAGCAGAGTAAGTATACAGAAGATATTTTCATATGCAGGGACAAGTCATTTGGGAAATAAAACAAACAAAATCATTTAATAAACATTGTGATAATGTGGTTACATCAATAATTTATAAAGGGTATAATGCACCTTATTGCTGGTCTTTTTATTGCCTTTGCTTTGTAGGCCTTAGCTATATATGAAATTAGCTATCATTTTAACACTGCTGTCTATTTTGTATGCTTCTGCTTATTTTTTTTTGCCAGTGGAAGGGAACTGATAATTGTTACAACAATATTTACACAAACACATTTTACTTTTAAAAGCAAGATTAACAATGCTCTCATTAAACAAGCTCCCACAACAAAATAGCCTCTTTGCTTTAAAATTCCAGGCATGCAACAAAACCCTGTCCAGCAAAGGTAAAACACATGACTATTTACCTGCATTTGCTGTTTTCTATTTTTGGATGTAATGTTTAGAAGACACATAATGATAATGTTTTTATCATAAAACTGGGAATTACACCAGTATACTTCTTTTGCTTTGAGTCAACAAACTGTATGAACAATGTGGTTTGACACAACAACAGTCCACACAGGAAACCCATGCAACTAGTGAGAAGTCATTTAGCGCCACTTATGCCTAGTACACACTAGCAGAGAAATTAAGAATTAGGTGAGCTCTCATAGCTTACATTTTTTAAAGGTGCATAATTTGGGACTGTTTTTCTGACACTAGTTATATTATTTTGTGAATCATCAATAGGGATGAGCTCAAGTTTAAGTCCAAACACAGGTTCAGATGCTGGACTTTTAGCTAGTTTGGCATGAGCAAAACACCATGTACAGTATTATTTCTACTTCTACTTTATAGGATAGCTTTTTGTCAATGATCGTTTAACCACATTAGTGCTGGATACTTTCACCTCTTTCCTGCCCAGGCCAATTTTCAGCTTTCAGTGCTGTCACACTTTGGGTGAGAAGTCATACAACACTGTGCCCAAATGAAATTTGCATCAGTTTTAAAAAATAAAGCTTCCTTTTGGTCTATTTAATCACTATTGGGCTGTTTACTTTCCACCTTATTCAACCTTACTGCATATTATGCAGCATCCAGAGCTCCGACACCCGGAGCATCCAGTCTCAGGGGGGTTTACCCCCAACAAAAGGACCTTCCACTGGGACCTCAGATGGGACACCTAGAAAAAACAGTAACGTCTGGAGTGAGGACAACAGTGCTACCAGGTGCTGCCTACTTTTATACTACTATTCAGGAAGGTGCTGTCAGGGGTCAAGGGGGCGGGGTTGACCCTCAGTGATGGCATGAGGCAGAGCAAGGAAAAGTAATTGTTTTTCATAAACTTAGGCCAAATTTTAATCTGCTACATTTCTTTGGTAGAATTAACCCAAATCAATATATATTATTTAGTCTGTGTGAAAGTTATAGAGTCTACAAGCTATGGTACACATATATGAAAGTTGATCAATCCTGATGTACTGACAGTTTATCTCATTTCCTGAGGCTCTAAAATGTAAGCACAGTACAAATTCACCTCAAATGACCCCTCTTGGAATTAGACATCCCAAGGGATTTAGTAAGAGGCATGGTAAATTTTTTCAAGTTGTAATTTTTCCCACAATTCTTTGGAAAATGAAAAAATGTGCAACGTATTTCTCACACATGGCATATGCATACTTGCAATTACACCCCAAAACACATTCTGCTACTCCTCCCATATAAGGGCAAACCACATGTGTGAGATTTTTTTCACAGCCCTGCAACACAGAACGGCCCAAAACCCAAGAAGCACCTTTGAGAGTTCAAGGAGCATAAATTACGCATATAATTTCCTGACTACCTATCACATGTTTGAAGGCCCTGGAGCACCAGGACAATGGAAACACCCTCAAAATTACCACATTTTGGAAAACAAATACCCCCAAGTATTTTCTATGAGACATAATGAGTCCTTGGAGCATGCCATTTTTTTGCCACATGTTTTTTGAAAATGTGGAAACAAAATGAAAACATATTTTTTAACACAAAATTGTCAATTTCTAAGATATTTCTAACAGCATGGACATACTAAGAAATATACCCCAAAGTACATTCTGATACTCATTCTGTGTGAGACTTTTTCACATGATGTGCACTGGGAAACTATTGCAGATGTGCTACACCAGGACACTAACAGATGTTTATGGTCCATTGGGACACCAACAGGTGTTGATGTTCACTGGGACACTACTGCAGATGTTCTGCGCTGGGGCACTGTGACAGATGTTGATGTGTGCTGGGACACTATTGCAGATGTTCTGCACTGGGGCATTGGCAGATGTTGATGGTTCACTGGGGCATTAACAGATGTAGATGATTCCCTGGAGCACAATTGCAGATGTTGGGCACTGGGACACTGTAGTAGAGGTTGATGTGCACTGGTACATTGTGACAGATGTTGAGGATTTACTAGGAACACTGACAGAAATTGACATTGCAGTGGAACACTGACAGATATTAATGTGGCAATGGAACACTATTGCAGATGTTGATGTGCACTGGTACACTGTGTCAGATGTTGAAAGGACATGGGTACACTGTGACAGATGTTGCTCTGTGACAGATGTTGAAAGGACACTGGTACATTGTAACAGATGTTTTTGTGTACTGGTACACTGTGACAGATGTAGAGGGTCCACTAGAGAAACTGATGAATGTTGATGATCGACTAGGGATACTGACAGATGTTGCTGTGCTTTGGTACATTGTGACATTTTTTGTGCAGTGGTACAATGTGATAGATGTTGATGGGACACTGGTATACTGTGACTGATGTTCATGGGACACTGGTACACTGTGACAGATGTTGATGGGACACTGGTACAGATGTTTCTGTGCACTGAAAGATGATGCTTGGTGTACTGTTTACATATGGCTGCACTGTGTGAGATCTGTGTGTAGCTGCACAGTAAAATCATCAGCTACACACAGATCCCTGACAAACTGCAGCATTACACTCTTCCTCACCTCACTGAGCTCTCTATATGGGAAGAGGGAGAGCCGATACAGAGGAATGTGCCTCTGTTTACATTACGTGATGGCTGTGATTGGACATCACATGATTGGGAGAGCCAATCAGAGAGTCCATGTCCTGATCTGAGGGACACAGCCATCACAGAATTGCGCTGCTGTGAGGAGTGGGAAGGTGTACCCATACGTTCTCACAGAATGGTGTTTGTCCTACTCACCTGTTTATGTGCAGTGGCCATGTGGAAAGCAGTTAAGGAAGTAGCAGATGCCAGCTACTGCCTCTTTCTTAGCAACAAGTGACAACACCCAACACCATTAATTTAATAACCAGGAATGCCCAGCAATGTAAACAAAGGAACTGGGGTAGGACTAACATCCCTGACCATGGTGATCGCCAAAATTGGGCAATAGGGATGAGCTTAGTGGCTATTCAGACAATTTGGTGTTTGGAGTGGATCAATGTGACAGCTTCAAGCTGTCAATAGTTGCTAATAAAGCAGTCCTGCGTCCTTACCAACCATTGACATCACCCAGCCCATTTACTTTCCAATCACAGCTGGAGTGGGTTGCCGGTGGCATGCTCCCCAGACCCTGTGCACGAAATCATGTACCTGTACGTATGCAGGAGGGTTGCTCTGCCGCAGTATATCTGCATGGGGCGGTCCAGAAGCAGTTAAATAGCCTTTTTTATTTCCTTCCTTCAGTCTGCTAATTAAGGGAAGTGGTTTATTGGTCACAGATGCTACAGATATATAACTTTCTGTAGTATTCACTTTGAGCTTGCTCACCCTTTAGTGAGTTAAAAAATGGTGTTTAAAACAGAATATTCTACACTGTAAGTAACATCTAAAATTTCTTAGTTATTTTTAATTGTAACTGGGTAAATGTGTGCTTGCAAGATTAAAGATTTTAAGCAGTGCACAGTGTGCGGCATGTATACAACAATGGAGCAACAGCTCTATGATGGATACTGCTCTGACAGATGTGAGGAGGTTGCCCTTCTGGATGCTCACATTAGAGATCTGGAGGAGCAATATAAAACATTGGGCAGAACTGGCACACTTGAAAGGGGTCCTTTGTTCACTGAGCAGGTGGTTAGCAAGGCTGAGGTTTAGGGGTAAGCCAGGATTGTCAGGTAGGAAGATGAGTTACTCTAGTCAGAGGGAGTGGTAGGGGCTCACAGAAAAGGAAGGCTAGCCCTGGGTTTGAGCACCCAAAAAGATTTGCCATGTTGGGTGAAGAAGTGGGGGTGGCAAGCTCAGAGGTGGTCTCTGCTACTCCTAAAAGCAGGGAGAGCAGCCCATCTAGTAGGGGTAGTGAGGGTAGAGCAGGTAGGCCTAAACAGTTGGTGGTAATAGGGGATTCTATAATCAGAAGGACTGATAATTTGTCACCAGGATCGCGTCAACCAAATGGTGTGCTGTCACCCTGGTGCCAGGGTTCGGCATGTGGTGAACATGGTTGCTAAATTACTATCCTTCATGTGTACAATAAACGTATTCATTATATTCATCTAATCCACACACTTGTTCCTTGATGCATTTGCTACTTGATGTAACTTTGCAATGGCTTGCCTCACTCAAAGTCCCAACAACAGCCTTTTTTTCTTTTGTATGTTTACCATAATTAGGGATGGAGGCTCGCCATTGGTGGGAGTGCCAGATCATGTATCTTTATTTGTCTAAATTACTAGGAGGGGCTGGGCATGACCCAGCTGTCTTGGTCCACGTTGGAACCAGTGACAGAATATATGGAGGGTGTAGGCTCCTTAAGAATCAACTTAACCACTTCAGCCCTGGAAGGATTTACTCCCTTCTTGACCAGAGCACTTTTTACAATTCGGCACAGCGTCGTTTATTACTGACAATTGTGCGTTTTTTTGACATTGTACCCAAACACAATTGACGTAATTTTTTCCCACAAATATAGCTTTCTTTTGGTGGCATTTGATCACCTCTGTGGTTGTTATTTTTTGCATTGTAAACAAAAAAAGAGCCACAATTTTGAAAAAAAAACAATATTTTTTACTTTTTGCTATAATACATATCCCAAAAAATATATAAAAAAAACAAATTTATTCATCAGTTTAGGCCAAAACGTATTCTTCTACATATTTTTGGTAAATAAAATCACAATGTGCATTTATTGATTGGCTTGCGCAAAAGTTATCGCGTCTACAAACTATGAGAATTGATTTATGGTGTTTTTATTTTGTTTAATTTGTTTTACCGGTAATGGCATCAATCTGCGATTTTTGTATTGGGACTGCAATATTGCAGCGGACAGATTGGACACCTTTGACACTTTTTTGACACTTTTTTGGGACCATTGGCATTTATACAGTGATCAGAGCTAAAAAATAGCCACTGATTAATGTATAAATGTCACTGGTAGATAAGGAGTTAACACTAAGGGGGCGATTAAGGGGTTAAATGTGTTCCCTCACTGTGTTCTAACTGTGTGGGGGCTGGGCTGGCAGGGGCATGACAGATCTAACTGATCCCAATGACAGGGATCAGTAGATCATTGTCATGCCACCTGACAGAACGGGGAACGGCCGTGTTTACATCGGCGGTTCCCCATTCTTCCTCTGTAGTAGGCGATCGGGGGTCGCCGGCAGACATTGAGTCCACCCAACCCGTGGGCACACTCACACAGCATGCGGTGGGCATGAGAGCGTGCGGTTGGTGGCACGCACCTGCCTGCTCGCTGTGACTGCATGAATCGCTGTTTATATACAGTGATTCATGCTACGCTGCCACTTTGCAGCAATAAAAGTATGTTCAGCCAGTCAGCAAGCAAAGAACTAGGCTGCAAGTTGAAGGGAATGACTAAGGTGATATTCTCTGAATTATTGACTGGGCCATGCACAACACAGGTGAGCGAGAGGAAGCGTAGGGAACTGAGTGCATGGAAAAAGGCCTGGTGTAAGAAGGAGGGATTTGGGTTTCTAGAGCACTGGGCAAACATTTTATTGGGATACAACCTATAAGCTAAAGATGATTTGCACCTAAATGGAAGGGGGTCTGCTGTGCTGGGGAAGAGGTTTATGGGAAGGCTGGAGGAGAATTTTAACTAGGATTGAAGCAGAGGGCAAATTAGATTATAATGGGTCAGACAGGTCAGACATGGGTCATTCCCTATTGGTGGGTGGAATGGACAAAGATGGGGGGAGGGCTATGGCACGTGATAAGAAGGTTCACATGTTACAAACAACCATTGGAAATGGTATTATTCGTACTAAAATAAAAAAATATGCAAAATAAGTGTGCAAAATGTGACAATGAATTAAAGTGTTTGTTCATCAATGCCAGAAGTCTGCCAAGCAGAAAAGGTGAGTTGGAAGCATTGGTGCATGAAGAGAACTATGATTTAATTGGTATTGATGAATCTTGGCTTCATATTTCACATGACCTTGGCTATTAATATTTCTAGCTATGCTCTCTTTCAGAAAGACAGAGTAAAACTGAGGGGAGGTGGTGTCTGTCTCTATGTGAGAAGTGATTTTAAAGCGAGTATGAAAGAGGACCTAGTTGATGGAGAGTGTGACGAGGCTTAACCATTATGTGTGTAACTGCACATGGGTGTGCGAACTACAAAGGTAATCATTGGAGTTTGTTATAGATCTCCTAGTGTCAATGAAGAGGTGGAAACGCTGCTCCCTGCATAGATAGAATTGGCTGCAAGGGCTGGAGTGGTGATAATAAAGATTTTAATTACCCAGAAATTAACTGGAGTAATGGCACTGCAGGAACAGTTAAATGGCAAAAACGTATAAACCTATTACAAGACCATTTTATGGTGCAGTTCATTGAGGTGAAACTAGAAATGATACTCTGCTGGACCTGGCAATCTCAAACCATGCAGAGTTTATTACTAATGATCACATTAAGGAACCTCTGGGTAGTAGTGACCATAACATTATTTCATTTAATGTTAGCTGTAAGCAACAAGCACATACGGGAAATATAAAAACACTTAACTTTAAGAGAGCAAATTTTCCAAGGATGAGGGCTGCTTTCCAAGACTTAGACTGGGAGGGAATATTAGCATCGATAAACAGAAATGGGAATTCTTCAAAAATTACTGTATGCAAGCTCCCTGCAAAGTATATTCCCATGGGAGTTAAGTTAAAAAGGCTAAAAATAAAACCTATGTGGCTATGTTAAAAAAGCTTTAAATAATAAGAAGCAAGCTTTTAAAAAATGGAAACATAAAAAAAATATCATCATTTAAATGTTACAAAGAATATAACAGAATATGTCAAAAGCAAATCAAGGCTGCAAAAATTCAAAATGAACGACAGATTGCAAAAGAAAGGACAAACCCCAAAAAATGATTCAAATATATTGATAGTAAAAAGGTCAGTTCTGCACATGTAGGCCCTTTACAAAATAATCTAGAGTGGGTGACTGGGGACAAAGAAAAGGCAAATTTATTAAATACTTTCTTCAGCTCTGTGTATACAAAGGAGCATGGAGGAGCAAGTGTCCTTAATGGGTATGGTATTGACACAGCCGCAAATTATCCGCAATGACTCAAAACTGATATGGTCCAAAAATATTTAGATAGTATAAAGGTGAATAAAGCACCTGAACCAGATGCTTTACACCCAAAAATACTAAAAGAATTGAGCTCTGTCATTTCAAAGCCATTGTTTCTAATTTTTAGAGACTCTTTTATCACTGGGATAGTACCACTGGATTGGCGTAACACCAATGTGGTGCCTATATTTAAAAAGGGATAAAAGTCTTTACCAAGCAGCTACAAACCTGTTAGTTTGACTTCTATAGTTAGGAAGATACTGGAGAGTTTAATAAAAGACCATATAGATGAGTTCTTGCTGGAAAAAAATATTTAAGCAACAGACAGCATGGTTTCATGAAAGACAGAAGTTGTTAAACAAATCTGATTTCTTTTTATGAGGAGGTAAGTAAAACCTTGGACAGAGGGGTGGCTGTGGACGTGATACACTTGGATTTTGCAAAGACATTTGACACAGTTCTCCACACAGGAAAAACTGGCTAAAATACATAATTCAGACAGTAGTGGTTAATGATTCTTACTCTTCATCTATAAATCATATAGGGTCTGGGACTAAAAGTAAAATTTCAGTCTTTAAAGATGACACCAAGCTATGCAGTGGAATAATGTCCTTACAAGATGTCTCCAACTTACAAGCCAACCTCAATGCACTGTTTCATTGGGCAACTATGTGATAGATGAAGTTTAATGTTGATAAATGTAAAATTATGAACTTGGGGCTAAGAATGTCAATGGTGGAGAAGGATCTGGGGGTTCTGATAGATTGTAAGCTTAATAATAGCATGCAATGCCAAGGTGCAGTTTCCAGAATGAGCAGTACTTTCTTGTATTAAGAGAGGTATGGACTCCAGGGAGACAGATATCATTTTGCCCCTGTACACATCATTAGTAAAACCTCATCTAGAATATGCAGTTCAGTTTTGGGCACCAGTTCACAAAAAGAAAATTGGAGAACTGGAGAAAGTGCAGAGAAGAGCAACCAAACTGATAAGAGGCATGGAGGAGCTCAGCTATGAGCTCAGCTATGAGGAGAGGAAAGATTAGAGGAACTGAATTTATTCTCTCTTGAGAATAGGAGATAAGGGGGGTATGATCAACATGTATAAATACATAAGTGGTCCATATAGTGAACTTTGTGGGGAGTTATTCACTTTAAGGTCATCACAGAGGACAAGGGGGCACTCTTTACATCTGGAGGAAAAGAGATTTAATCTCCAATTACAGAAAGGTTTCCTCACAGTAAGAGCAGTGAAAATGTAGAATAGACTCCCTCAAGAGCTGGTTCTGGCCAGCTCAGTAGATTCTTTTAAAAAGGGTCTGATTTTTTTCCTAAATTTACTTAATATAATTGGATACTAACATTTTATAGGTAAAGTTGATCCAGGGAATATCCACTTGCCTCTCGGGGGATCAGGAAGGATTTTTTCCCCTGCTGGAGCAAATTGGGTCATTCTGTACTGGGTTTTTTTTTTCTTTTTCTCTGGCTCAACCGGGGGTATAGGAATGTGTATATGGTATTGTAATAATTTTTTCCCTTCTATTGGTTGAACTAGATGGACTTTTGTTTCTTTTCAACCAGACTAACTGTATTTAACTATGTGACATCTACCACTATGGAATTAGTTTGGAATTTATTGGAGCACAGCACTTTAATGGGTCATTTAATTTGCATTGTATTGTTGTGGATACAAGCAAGCACAACACTTTAGGGACATTTTTGCACTTTTACATTCATAATTATAACTTTTGATTAGTTTGCAATTTATTGCACATGTTTTGTAATAGAATCTGTATTATATAATAATATTATAATAATATAATTGTATTATAGAATACATTGCTGTTTAGTTTGATGGTTTAAATCCAAAGGGACAGTGATCTTTTTTTTACATTTCACATTATTATTTATATGAGGATTATTTCTTGTGGTTAAATAATTTATTGTGCATGGTGTTTATTGATTTAAAGGGACAGTGCAACACATTTTCTGCATAGTTCTATGTATGATACTCTGCATCATAATATCAAGTGAGTGTAGCTGTTCTTATTTGTAGGATTAGGGATGCACTAAGTGCAGTTTTATACATGCAGTTTCATCACTGACCAACAATGTAAGGGGGCAACTTCTCCGCTAACCACCAATATAACAGAGCATTACACTAACCCCAATGTAAAGAGCCTATCTTCACTGATGACCAATGTAAGGAGTTGCTATGCTGACCACTTTCAATGTATACTCCACACATACTTATGACCTATGTGCACTTCAATTTGCTGTGTACAGTATGTTGCATAGTCTTGACTGCTTCATTTTCTAACACTACCTGAATTATTTTAATTATCTTGATCAAGTTCTCCTTTAATGTAATCAAAAACAAAATGATAGTTCTTTGCTTATATTCTGTGTTTAGAGTCAAATATGTTTTTATTAAGTACATGAAAACATTTGTAGTATACAATCAGAAGGGAGATGCGATTGATTCAACAAAAAGAACATAGAAATTAAATGCGTTCGTCAACACAGGTAAAATTCAATAGCATGTCTCTATGCGTATACAGTCTATTGTTCTGATAGTAATGGGTGGTGATAATGTTTAAGACTGTATCAACCTCTGGAATTAATATTCAACATAGTTACAAGTATAAAATACTAGTATAATGAAAGTGCGTGTAATAAAGAAAAGAGTGAGGTATAGCTGGGGGATAATGGATGAAGAGATAGGGAGGAAGAAAAAGAGGGGGAGTAGATAGGGGAGAGGGGGAGAGAGTGGAGATGCTAAAGGTAAAGAGAGATGGGTCTGTTCAGAGTTACCATGCCAGCGACAGTGCCTGAGTAGAGCATCCTCCGAGTATTCTAGGTCAACATACGCTTCAAAGAATCTGAAGAAGAGAATTCCTGCCAGACAAGCCAAGTTACTTTAAATTTGTCAAAAGTGTCATTATCAAGTGCTATCATTTCCTCCATGCGCATGATGTCGTTCATAGTGGAAACCCAAAGCGAGAGGGGGGGAGACGTGGTCTCTTTCCAGAATAAAGGAATTAATTGTCTTGCTGCTGTGAGAAAAAATCGGAGTAGTGTCTTCTTTTGAGAAGACAGTGTACCCGGCAGGATGGATAATAATGCTATTTCCGGTGAAGGTTTAAGGGAATCATTATAGATGGCATTGTGTGTGGAGAATACTTGTGACCAGAAGCACTGTATGATGGGACACTCCCACCAGATATGCAGGTACGAGCCTATTGCATTCTGACATCTCCAGCAAGTGGGTGAAGTATCCGGGAATATTTTGTTTAAAGACTGGGGGTCCTTGTACCATCTAGAAAGGATTTTATAATTTTTTTCCTGAGCGTAACTTGATGTGGAGGATTTGTGTGTAAAGTGGAATGACTTTTGCCAGTCCGTTGCTGAAATTGTGGTCCCCAAGTCAACAGACCATCCTCTGGTATATGGAGGGAGTTGATCGTGTGTTAGGTTCTGTAATAGTTTATATAGAGTGGAGAGCAGGTGTCTGGGTGTTTCAGTGAGGGAGCAAAGGTTCTCGAACTCTGTCAAACTTCTATGGATATGAGTAGAGGCGAACAGAACAGAGCAGAATGAGGAAAGTCGTAGTGCTGTAAGCCAGTCAGTTTGGTCATCTGGGACGTTTGGCTTGCCAGATACAGGACTAACGTAGGAGTTCGCAGTCGGCCAGTTAGAACGTGTGAAGGAGCCCAATTTGGGAACAGCTATCCCTTGAGGTAGCAAAGGGTGATCAAAGAGGGAGGTAATAGGTGAGGGGTCAGAGGATAGTAGGTGTATTAATTTCCTTTTATACCATACAGACAGTGCCGCAACCGTAAGAGGGGATGAGGAGTCTAGTCTCTGGAGTTCGTTCCCATAACCCCAAAGGGAGGCTCGTAGATCAATTATAGTGTGATCTTGTTCTATCATAGTTGAGGCCTTGGGGAAGGGGCGAGGGAACCACTCCAGAATACGTGCTAATATCGCCGCTTTATGGTAAAGATTGAAATCTGGAAGCCCAACTCCCCCTTGTATTTTAGGATATGTTAATAGATTGTATCGTATGCGCGGCATGCCATTGCGCCATATGAAACGAATGACCATGGAGCGCAGCGTGTTAAAAAAGCGTGTGGGGACTGAGATTGGGATCGTTTGGAAAAGGTACAATAGTTTGGGTAAAATGTCCATTTTGAGCGTGTTTATACGACCGAATAAGGGCAGAGGGTTAAGTGTCCAGGATTCTAGGTCCCTTTTAATTTGTGACAATAATGGGAGATAATTCAATGCATAAAGGTGTGCTAAGTTGGTAGGGATTTTTATTCCTAGGTACGATATACTTCCTTTGCCCCATTGGAAGGGAAAATTGGACTGGATTTGGTTGAGGGTGTTGGTTGGCAAGGAAATGTTGAGGGCCTCAGTTTTTGTCATGTTTAATTTAAAATTGCTAAGTTCCCCAAATCTCCGGAATTCCTGTAGTAGGGAAGGGAGGGAGGTGTGCGGTTGTTGGAGGTACACCAGAAGGTCGTCCGCATAAAGTGACAATTTGTATTGTGCTGTAGGTGTCCGGATACCCTTGATCGAGTCATTCTGCCTGATTGCGTTCGCCAGGTGTTCCATCACTATTACAAAAAGTAATGGGGACATGGGGCAACCTTGGCGAGTGCCATTTGAGATGTTGAATGGGGATGACAGTGATCCATTGACTAGGACTGACGCGGAGGGATGAGCGTAGAGGGACATTACTTTGGCCACAAAATTAGTGCCTAACCCTATCTGTTCAAGTGATCATCTAAGAAATTGCCAGTCAACCCTATCAAATGCCTTTTCGGCGTCAAAGGATAGGAGGCAAGCTTTAAGATTGTGTTTTTGAGCGTATGAGATCAGGTGAATTGTTTTTGTAGTATTGTCGCGAGCTTCTCGCCCCGGAACAAAACCTACTTGGTCATTATGGATAATAGCTGGTAAAAGCGGTGATAGGCGATTTGCTAGCACTTTAGCGAACAGTTTGATATCAATATTCAATAAAGATATTGGTCGGTAACTACTACATTGTGACGGGTCCTTGCCTGGTTTTGGTAAGATTGATATGGAGGCCAATAAAAGCTTCTTAGATGGGGTATTAGATTCATCTACGTGATTAAAGGCGAGAGATAGGAGGGGTGCAAGCTGAGGGGCAAAGTATTTATAAAATCTGGGAGAAAACCCATCAGGTCCTGGGCATTTCCCTGATTTTAGGCCTTTAATTGCTCCTAGAAATTCATGTACCTCAAGGGGTTTATCGAGCTCTAAGGTGTCTTCATGTGCAATATGGGGGAGAGCTGTCTCTGCAATATAGTCAGACAGCGATGGGGAAGGTTTATTAGGTGAGCAGAACGTATGAGGGGTGGGAAGATTATAGAGTTGGGCGTAATACTGTTTAAAGGCATTTGAAATGCCTCGTGGGTTGTGTACTGGTTGTTGCTTTGAGTTGTGTATTAAATGAATAAAGTGCCTAGGGGGTCTTGGGTGTAAATATCTGGCCAAGTGTTGTCCGCATTTATTTGCTAAAGAATAATGGCGATTGCGTGCTTTGTCTCTGGCAATTAGAGAGTTTGAATCTAATAGCCGCAGCAGATCACGTCGTGCGTTAGAGAGCTCTACATATATGTCGGGACGCTGGGAATGTTTATGTACCTGTTCTAGTGAGGTTATAGTGGATAATAGTTGAGCAATATTGGTCGTTCTGGCCTTTTTGAGTCAAGAGCCATGCTGGATAAAAATCCCCCTAAGTATGCATTTAAGTGTCTCCCATTTAATTAAGGGACTAGTGTCATCGTGGGCATGGTCTTTGGAAAAATTTAGTATCGCCTGAGCAATAGCAGTAGAGCACGGGGTATCTTTTAAGAGGTTGTCGTTTAGGCGCCAGGATGATTTCTTTGGGGTAACAGGTAGACAGTCTAGATGAAGATGGACGGGACTATGGTCAGAACATAGGCTGTGGCCTATAGCAGTCTGGATGGGAAGGTCCAACAATGAGTGAGAGATGAAGAAATAGTCTATACGGCTATAAGAGTTGTGTGATGCCGAGTAACAGGTGTAGTCTTTGTCAAAAGGATGTTGGATTCGCCACCCGTCTACTATTTGCAAAGAGTGGAGTAAAGTTTTGATCTTAGCCAATGTGGAGTGTGGTATAGCAGACTTACCAGAGGATGTATCTGTGGACGGGGATAGAGCCACATTGAAATCGCCACCCAGGACATAACAAGGACCCCCAAAAACCTTCAATTGGTCTATGACCTCAGATAAGAAAGTGCCTTGGTCTTGGTTTGGTCCATACACATTTGCCACTGTGAAAACAAAGTTTTGACATTTTAGTTTAAGGAAAAGAAACCGTCCTAGTGGGTCAACCAGGGTATCCAGTACCTCTGGTTGAAATGACTTATGGAAAGCTATGGAGACACCTTTTGTTTTAGAGTGCGGGTTCGTGCTGTGATACCATGTGGGGTAGAAACGGTTTCTGCCCAGGGGAATAGCAGAGCCCTTGAAATGTGTCTCCTGAAGGAGTAGAATTTTGGTTCTGACCTTATGGAAGTGATACAATACTTGACTTCTCTTCTCCAGCGTATTGAAACCTCTGCAGTTGTAGGAGGATAAGGTAATATTTTTATGTGATTGCATGGCTAAAAAATAAAATACACATCATTAAGTTGCTAGAAGTAATATACAATAGTAAGGCACCGCCGCTGGCAGGCATGCTCCGATAAAAAGGAAGGAGAAGAGAGAGAATGGGGGGAATAGAAGTAAGCAGAAAGAAAATAGTAGGAAAACTGGTTGAAGAAGGTGGTCCAAAGAGAGAGATTACGGCTGAGAATAATGCTGGAGGCACATGAGAAAGAAACCATGGAACCGTAATATAATAAACAACCACTGGGTGGCAGTAATAGCATTCAGAACCATGCAATGTAATACTGAGCAATAATGATAACATATAAAAAACAAAGCTTTGGGTATGCATTGCACTGCGTGTATGTACACACTGCGCTGCCTACGGGGGGAAGCTGTGCGGGACGCACGGAGCGACCCCCGGTCCCGTAGGCCCGCGGGCAAGCGTAAAAAGAAAAGTTGAAAAAACAGCAAAAATAGACGAAAAAGTAGAGGATCTGTGTCCATCTTATACTGAAACAGAGGCCTGTTATCATTCTTGATGATGTTCATAGGCAAGGTGCTAAAACAGGCCCACAAAATTTATCCCATAGTTGACGGGCAGATCTGTCCGTATCCTCCAACACTGGGCAAAGTAGGATCCAGGGGAGACCCTTGTAGGGCAAAAGAAAGGGTTAAACAGCAACCGGGCAAGTGTTCGTGGGGCTCATCTCACCCCTGAAAACAGATAGTGGTAACAGTTATAACAGTCAACTTTATTCCTGAGGGACATGTATGTATCCAGTAACGGGGTACACACCCCCGGGCTGCAATCATGCGATCCATACTTAGTGGGATAGCAGGCGGTGAGGTCTAAATTTCTGGGGCCTCTCAATCATCTGGGGGACCCCGTGGAGAGGATCTGGAGCTCCGCTTCCTGCTTTGTTTTTGCCACTGCGGAAAATAAGGGAGACCGGGTGTGGTGGGTTGGAAGGGCCAGTCAGGTAAACCAACTTGGGGCAATTCCAGGGTGCTCAAAAAATTGGGTAGGTCCCCTAGAGTGCGGAAAACTGCAGTTTTACCCTCATGGCATACTCTGAGTTGAAAAGGGAATCTCCACTGATACTTAATCTGTTTTTCCTGTAGCATAGAGGTCAGAGGCTTTAGGGCTTGTCTCATGTTTAGGGTTTGGCGTGAAATGTCAGGGAGGAGCATGATTGGGGTGTCATTGAAGAGTATGGTGTCCTTTGTGCTGGCAGCTCTCATGATCTGTTCTTTTATTTTGTAGAAATGAATCCTGCATAAAGTATCCCGAACAAAGGAGGGGTCAGATGGTCGCTGGCCTGAGGTCCTATGGACCCTGTCCAATTCTATGGGTGACTCCTTGGGTAATTGCAGGATTTGGTTAAATATGGCTGCTGCAGCACTAGGAAGGTCCTTGTGCTCCACCGACTCAGGAATGCCCCTGATCCTTATGTTATTCCTTCTATTCCTGTTCTCTGTGTCATCTTGTTGGTACATGAGTTGCTGGATCATGACAGTGTGGGTGTTTAGCGTTTCTTCATGCGACTGCAAAGCAGTACATAAGCCTTCTGAAGTATTCTCAATGTCCTCTATGCGTGCTCCTATGTCTTTCTTAAGGTCTAATATCTCTTGTTTGTAGGTTTTCTCTATGCGTTTTACATAGTGTTCAAAATCAGATTTAGTAGGTAGGGAGCGTATGTAGCCCTGTAAGGATCGCATTTGCGATTCTAGGTCCCAGCCATCCCCTGAACATTGGGAGTGTAGTGAGGGGCTTGGGGAGCGGTGAGGAGCAGAGTCAAAGTCTGTGAGAGAGGCAGAGTGTCCCCTGGGTCTCACCTGTAAGGCGTCTGCAGGCTCCGAGTGTGTGGGAGATGACGGCGCCATCTTGGAAAGCGGCTGTAGCTGAGAGGCCGCAGATGAGCGGGTGAAAAACCTGCCCAGGTCTCCGCTCCGTCCACCACCGGCCGGCTTAGGTTGATCCCGCGGCTTCCCCTTGCCCATCTGAGAGGTTTGGGAGGATTTTGAGCTGGAATGGAGGATATTTAAGCCCGCGAGCGCCACGAGGACCGGGAGCAGTCAGATCAAGCGTCTTCCTCCTCCATGCGCCAGGCCACGCCCCCCTATATTCTGTGTTTAGAAAGGCATAAAAAAAAAAAGAAGAAGGGCATATAAAATTAAAGAGTTTTAAAAATGTAAAAGTTACCCTTTATGTGTGTCTGTGAAATTCTTACTTGTGATATAGTCATTAGGTTATATTTTGTGGATACAAGAACTGCTGTATATACACACAGCATATTCAGCAAATAGACTCACATTATAATTAACCATGCCACTTATAATAAGGTGGGTTTACATTTTTAGATGAAAGATTGAAGATTTAATCAGTGCATTTTTTAAAATTATTTGGTTCTGTTATCCTTCAAATTCTTCCACCCCTAGGAAACCCTTATTTTTTATCCTTTCCTGATCCTGCACCATTGAGATATTTGCTGTGTGGTGCACTGAGGTCCATGCAGTCTCTTCACCAAAGGCCTGAATGCTAGGCTTTGTTTCCTCAGTGCATGCATTGAAGAGTCTTTCTTAATTTTTATAGAAAGCCATGTCAGATCCCAGCCACTGTCATGAGTGACCATAGTGGTCACAGCAAAACAAAAGGGGTTATAAATGAAAATACTCAGCAAAACCATGGGTTCTGTTTGTACAGCAGGGTTCAGTCAATGAAGCATAAAATCTGCGATTTTACTGGATCTCAAAAGAATGAATCTTAGCAGGTGTACTGATTGGTAAAGGAAAGCTGTGAAGATGCAGATACAACAGCTTTTTGTGATCCTTCTGGAAGGTTTTGCTGAACCGTTCTTAACCCAATTACAAGGTTTAAGGGGTGGAAAGGAGGAGAGCTGAAATATTTTATAACATTCCAGCAGACCCTGCAATGTCAATTGTGGTCATATTTCTATTTTACCACATGCCACAATCTAGTGACCCATATTTTATTGTGCTCTCACAAATTGCATAAAACCAAAATTGGTTTTATTCTTATCTGTATTCTCCTTAGGAGATGTAATAGATCTAACTAACCTTTTATATAATTTAACTTACTCATGTTTTGGATTTTCTTTTAAACTCAGATATTTTATTAATATTGATGTAATTTTATCAAATCAGGATTTATGAAATATGTGTACATTTTCCCTGTAATATCCTGACAATTGCCTACTGAACTATTTACGACTGTCATAATTCAGCTCTGCTAATGAAAATTAGACCTAATATGGTAACTTCACAACATGTAATTAGGAAATCTATTTACAGAATCTGGCTAAAAAGTGTTTATTCTACTTAAGCAGCTTAAGAAACACCTGGCTTAATAGGTTTTAAAGTAATCCTGTGGAAAAATGTTGCAATGGGGTTTACAGTATGATAGGCTTTGTTAGCAAATATCTGGTTATGGTCTGCTAAGCATTGTTACTAAAAAAAATGTTAAAGTGATACTAAACACACATTGTCCTTTCTCTTTCTGTATGTGGATAACACTGTAAAAAAAATCTAAGTCCCTTTTTTCTAATAGATATACAGCTCGCGTGGCCCAGATCTTTCCCAGTCTGTCTGCAAGGAAATATAAGCAGAAGGAGCTTCTAGCCCTCTGTTGCTGGTCACGTGTTCCAAATAATAAACAGCCTTTGTAATACAGAGTAAAAATAAATAAATAATATCAATATATAGAGTTGAGCGAACCTGGACTGTAAAGTTCAGGTCCGTACCAGACTTTAGGGTGTCCGTGCCACAAGGACAAGAACATTTAAAAAAAAGGCGGGGATCGGGTTCAGTATTCAGGTGTTTTGTGCGCCTTGTCTATAGCTGCAGGGCCGCCAATCAAAAAGCGTTTTATTAGTTTGCCCTTAGAAGACATCACAGCCATGCCTACTAATGGCATGGCTGTGAATGGCCAGTGCATCATGTGACCCAGACTATGTTTGGCACCTGTTGAATAGCTGCAGGGCAGCCAATCTACAAGCGTTTCACTCGTTTTCCCTTAGAAGCCATCACAGCCATGCCTACTAATGGCATGACTGTGATAGGCTAGTGCATCATGTGACCCAGCCTCTATATGAGCTGAAGTCACGTAAGCCGCGTGTAACATTGTCTCAGGCTAGTGTAGGGAGAGCATGCTGCCGGCGCTGTGAGGGACAGATTACAGATGTAATATGATCTCATCCTGCATTACAGACAGATTCCTGGCGGTGCTGTGAGGGGAAAGCTTAGCGTTCTAAAACCATCTGATACTGGACTAGGTAGAGTTTACTAGTGCTGTGAGGGATAGATTACCGATCTAATATCATCTCATCCTCCATTACAGACAGGTTCCTGGCGGTGCTGTGAGGGAAAAGCTTAGCGTTCTAAAACCATCTGATACTGGACTAGGTAGAGTTTACTAGTGCTGTGAGGGATAGATTACCGATCTAATATCATCTCATCCTCCATTACAGACAGGTTCCTGACGATGCTGTGAGGGGAAAGCTTAGCGTTCTAAAACCATCTGATACTGGACTAGGTACAGTTTACTAGTGCTGTGAGGGATAGATTACCGATCTAAAATCATCTCATCCTCCATTACAGAATGGTTCCTGGCGGTGCTGTGAGGGGAAAGCTTAGCGTTTTAAATAGTGTTGAGCGAACCCGGACTGTAACGTCGGGTCCGTACCGAACTTTCGGGTGTCTGGGGCAGGGACCCGGACATTTCAAAAATCGTTCGGGTTCAGTCCGGGGTTCTGCTATTTTACTCCACGTGTTGAGAAGCTGCAGGGCAGCCAATCAACAAGCGTTTCACTGGTTTGCC
>BLSH010528819.1:0-18624 GCA_018402905.1 Glandirana rugosa
ATGAGCCGTGACTGGAAAAGGGGGTACTTTGCCCCGAACAGTATACGCATGGGTCACGGTCTGTCTGATCCAACGGGAAACAGTAGCCGACGAGGCCGCCAGTCCTTTGCGCGGACCATCAGTCAGCACAAACAACGCATTAGACTTCCAAAAGGAGGCTGTAGTCACCAAGTACACCCGCAAAGCCCTCACGACATGCAAGGAATGTAACTCAAATTCCTTGGGATGCGACGGGTGCGGACACAACGAAGGAAGAACAATATCTTAATTAATGTGAAAAGAGACAACCTCCGGTAGAAACTAAGGAGAAGGGCACAAGACTGCCTTGTCCTTATGAAGGACTAAGTATGGAGACTTGCAGGACAACGCTGCCAACTCAGACACCCGCCTAGCGGATGTGATGGCCACCAAGAAAGCCACTTTCTGCGACAGCAATTGTAGGGGAATATCCCTGATCCTCTCATATGACGGTTTCTGCAGCACAGAAAGCACCAAATTCAAATCCCACGGTGCCAAAGGCGACCATACCTGAGGAGCCACATGGCGCACACCTTGTATAAATGTACGAATCAACGAATGTGACGCCAAAGGCCATTGAAACAGAATCGCCAGAGCCGAAATCTGACCCTTGAGAGTACTCAAGGCCAATTTTTTATCCAGCCAGGACCCTGGACACAACATAAGAGCGAGGGTTCCAATCCCCCGCCTCACACCAGGCAATATAGGCCTTCCAGGTGCGATGATAAATCTTGCGCAAAGTACACTTGCGCGCTTTAAGCATGGTAGGGAACACAGAGTCAGCGACACCCCTATCCCTCAACACCTGGGACTCAATAGCCAAGCCGTCAAAGCCAGCGAGGGTAAAGCAGGGTGCAAGATGGGTCCCTGAGACAACAGATCTTCGCGCAGCGGAAGACGCCAGGGAACATCTGCCACCATTCGCACCACGTCGGCGTACCAAGGACGCCGAGGCCAATCCGGAGCCACCAGGATTGTCGGGATCCCCTCCGCTTCCACCCTGCGCAGTAGCCGCGGTAGAAGCTTGATGGGAGGAAAAGCGTACAGGAGCCGATACCAACTCCAAGGCGTTACCAGCGCGTCCGTGGCGGCCGCCAGCGGGTCTCTTGTCCTGCACACAAAGGTTTCCACCTTGTGATTGAACCGAGACGCCATGAGGTCCACATCTGGCGTGCCCCACTTGTGGCAAATCTGGCGGAACACTTCTGGATGTAGGGACCACTCCCCCTGATCCAGCGTCTGTCGACTGAGAAAATCCGCCTGCCAATTCTCTACACTCGGAATGTAAATGGCGGAGATTGCCGCCATTACGTGAAGTTCTGCCCATCGCAGAATGAGAGCCGCTTCCACAGCCGCCGCCAAGCTCCTCGTTCCGCCCTGATGGTTCACATACGCCACCACCGCGGCGTTGTCCGACTGAACCCGAACCGGGAGGCCGCACAACCTTACCGTCCAGTGGGAGAGCCTGATTGCCCTCAACTCCAACGCGTTGATCGGAAGGCGTGATTCCTGCGCCGACCAGTGGCCCTGAGCAGACAGCTGCCCCAGGACCCCCCCCCCCACCAGCCCGATAGGCTGGCGTACGTCGTGACTATCGACCAATTCAGGGGGAGAAATTACTTCCCCAATGTCAGAGCCGGGGGCCCGTAGCCACCAGGACAATGATCCTCTGGTCTGATGATCCAATCTGATCAGCTGGTCCAGGCACAGCGGAGTCTTGTCCCACCGTGACAGAATCACTCGCTGAAGGAGCCGAGTGTGACTCTGGGCGTAAGGTACCGCCTCGAAGGCTGAAACTATAAGCCCCAACACCTGCATACAGAACCGTAAGGAGGACCGACGGCGTGACAGCAGGGTTCGCACCGCTGCTTGCAGTGTCAGTAACTTGGCCGGAGGTAAGAACACCTTTGCCTGCTCCGTGTCCAGAATCAGACCCAGGTACTCCAGGCGACAGGACGGGGTCACTGTCGACTTCTGCAGATTGATCAACCAGCCGAAGTCCTTCAATGAGGCCATGGTGATAGCCACTTTCTCCTCCAGAGCTAAAGCAGACTCTGCTCTCAGGAGCAGGTCGTTGAGGTATGCTACCACCGCAATGCCTCTCTGCCTCAACAGCACCAGCACCGGAGCCACCAGCTTGGTGAACACCCGAGGAGCCGAGGCCAGACCGAAGGGAAGTGCCACGAATTGGTAATGAAGATCTCCCACCGCAAAGCGCAGGAAGCGCTGGTTCCGGAGACAAATGGGAACGTGGAGTTACGCGTCCCTGATATCCAGGGACACCATGAAGTCGCCTTGGTGCAGGGCGGCCACGACCGAAAGGACAGATTCCATCCTGAATTTTCGCACTTTCACAAAGTGGTTTAGAACTGGCCTGACCACCCCCCCTTTTTGGGCACCACAAATAGGTTTGAATAGAAACCGTGGAACCTTTCCAACGGAGGTACTGGCACGATCACCCCCTGGTCGGAGAGTGCCTGAACAGCCCTTAGGAGGGTCTCCTGACGCCCCTGAGGGAGTCTCAAGTTCGATGGGAAGAATCTGTCTGGGGGTAGAGTGCTGAACTCTATCCTGTACCCGGAGGACACCACTTCCTGCACCCACCGGTGGGAAAAGCGGGCAGTCCACCTGTCATGCTGAGGAGGACTTATCCTCTGTCTTTTCGCTCTTGCGATGCCAGGGTAGTTTACCGGCCCCCGCGGCAGACTTTCCGGGTCTCGACCACTTGCCCGCTGCACCGGGTGCACGAAAAAACCTCTTCTGACCCGAAGAAGTAGGACCCTGCTTGCGACGGAATTCCCGCCGCCTGGGCTCTGGAAGAAAAGTACTCTTCCCTCCAGTGAAATCCTTGATGATTTCATCCAACTGCGCCCCAAAGAGCCGACCACCCTGAAAAGGAAGATCCGTAAGGCCCTTCTTAGACGTGTGGTCACCCGACCACAAGTGTAACCAGAGTACCCGTCTGATAATGACTGCGAAAACAGACATTTTAGACAACATGGGAAGCAGGTCCAGAGCTGCGTCACACAGGTACCGAAGACCCTAAAACAAATGGTCTGCTCTCTGCGACGCCTCAAGCGTCCTTCCGCAGTCCAAGTCATTCTGCAGCTCCGTCGTACACTCAGACAGAGATTGCGCCGCCATGGCTGACGCCAGGCCTGGCCTCATGGCCGACCCTGCCTGCAGGGAAAGTGCTTTGGACACCGCCTTCGTCTGCCTATCAGCTGGGTCCTTAAACGAGGGAGACCCCTCCCAGGGAATGGTCGTTGCCTTGTTTAGACGAGCCACCGAAGGGTCCACTGTGGGGGATGCCCACTTCTTCACAAAGCTATCCTCAAAAGGGTAGCGTATAGCGAAGAGCTTGGGTAGGGCGAAGGAATTCTGCGGACGCTGCCATTCCTGATAGACCAGGTGGTCAAAAAATTGATCATAAGGATAAGCCTTAGGGGACCTGGGTGGCCTAGCAGACCCGCAAACGTATGCGGGCTCCTGCGACTCCCCTGCTTGGTCCAGTCGCAAAGACGCACGGATATCAGTAATCAGTGCGGCCACCAGCGCCTTCTCACGTGGAAACGGGGCTCCCTGGTCTTCTTCACCGTCCGAGGGATCCAGCTCGCCCTCTGAGAGCTCCATGGGGGTCACTGTGACCCCCGAGGCCACTTCTGGTTCAGACTCTTCCCCCCGAAGAAAGAGGGGGAGGCGGATGCTTTTTAGGGGCCCCCTTAGCCCTGCTCGGCCCCACCCGGGGAAGGAATTCCCCAAATACTGCTCTCAGCTGGTCCAGGGACACCAGGGTCCCCAGAGCAGGATGTGCTGCTGCTGACTCCTCCTCAGAAGGAACCGCAGGGTCATCCGCCATCGTACCACCGGACCTGACAGGCAGAAAAAAATGCCCTGACACCCCCACAATGCAGCCCCACCGCCACCCCACAGAGCAACCAGGGAGACCCCAGGAGGACTGCACCCACCGCTACCAGCACCCCAGGGAGAGCCCAGCTATACTTGCTGTTTGTAGCCTCACAAGCGCTGCATCCCAGTAGGAGTGCTTAGTGACCGCCAGTCATAGAGCCTGCGTCGCATGTGCCATCCACGCTGTCCCAGGGTGAAAGAGGAAGCAAAACGGCAGCAGTACGTTTTTCTCTCCAGGGACATCCAATATGGCCGCCGAGCGGACACTAGAGGCCAAAGCCTGTAATACAGGCCGTAACTACGGCAAAATGGCCACCGCTCAGCACTAGAGGGAAAACCCAAGAAAATGGCCGCGGCTACGGCAAAATGTCGGTGATCCGCCGCAAAATGGAGGCGGATCGCCGCATGGCGGTGAGGTGCAGGGAGGGGGGCGAGAACACCCAGGTGAGGCACTAGCCCAGCGAAACACCCTCCACCGGCCGGTTCAAATTGCTAAAATTGCCCAGCCCCCCCTCCCGCACCCCTAGGGGGGAGAGATGGGGTCACTCACCAGTCCGACGGGCGTAGCGGGTAGCCACCCGGGTGCAGACCTTCCTCCCACTGCCGGAGAGCGATGCTGCAGGCCGCAGGCCCCTGGACGGGAACAAGGTCCGGTCACCGGGCGCAAGTGGGGGTCACCCACTGGCCGCCCGCACGGGACGGGCACGATGGGGTGGGCCCCGCCAAGGCTAAGGCTAGCTCGCATCGGTCGGCCGCGCTGGGGAGAATGCAGGATTCTAGCTATCCTCTATGCCTCTAAAATTAATTTTAGCACAATACCACACCATACAATACCCATTTTTTGGTTAAAATATAAAAGATGATGTTGCATCGAGTAAATCGAATACCTAGCATTCCATATCTTAAAGTGACGTGCGCCCACGATATCGCCAAAAATTATGGTGCCCAAAAATCACAAAGGCGACACTTTAAAAGCCTTTACAGCTCAGCAATTTAGAGTTACAGTATCTCACAAAAGTGAGAAAACCCCTCACATATTTGTAAATATTTTATTCTCTTTTCACGTGACAACACTGAAGAAATGGTACTTTGCTACAATGTAAAGTAGTGAGTGTACAGCTTGTATAACAGTGTAAATTTGCTGTCCCCTCAAAATAACTCAACACACAGCCATTAATGTCTAAATCACTGGCAACAAAAGTGAGTACACCCCTAAGTGAAAATGTCCGAACTACGTCCAATTAGCTATTTTCCCTCCCCGGTGTCACAAGGTCTCAGGTGTGAATGGGGAGCAGGTGTGTTAAATTTTGTGTTATCGCTCTCATACTGGTCACTAGAAGTTCAACATGGCACATGGCGAAAAACTCTCTGAGGATCAGAAAAAAAGAATTGTTGCTCTACATAAAGATGGCCTAGGCTATAAGAAGATTGCCAAGACCCTGAAACGGAGCTGCAGCACAGTGACCAAGACCATACAGCGGTTTAACAGGACAGGTTCCACTTAAAACAGACCTCGCCATGGTCGACAAAAGAAGTTGAGTGCACATGCTCAGCGTCATATCCAGAGGTTGTCTTTGGGATATAGTATGAGTGCTGCCAGCATTGCTGCAGAGGTTGGGGGGGGGGGCGGTCAGCCTGTCAGTGCTCAGACCATGCGCCGCACACTGCATCAAATTGGTCTGCATGGCTGTCGTCCCAGAAGGAAGCCTCTTCTAAAGATGGTGCACAAGAAAGCCCGCAAACAGTTTGCTGAAGACAAGCAGACTAAGGACATGGATTACTGGAACCATGTACTGTGGACTGATGAGACCAAGATAAACTTATTTGGTTCAGATGGTGTCAAGCGTGTGTGGCAGCAACCAGGTGAGGAGTACAAAGACAAGTGTGTGTTGCCTACAGTCAAGCATGGTGGTGGGAGTGCCATGGTCTGGGGCTGCATGAGTGCTGCCGGCACTGGGAGCTACAGTTCATTGAGGGAACCATGAAAGTCAACATGTACTGTGACATACTGAAGCAAAGCATGATCCCCTCCCTTCAGAGACTGGGCCGCAGGGCAGTATTCTAACATAACTACCCCAAACACACCTCCAAGATGACCACTGCCTTGCTAAAGAAGCTGAGGGTAAAGGTGATGAACTGCCCAAGCATTTCTCCAGACCTAAACCCTATTGAGCATCTGTGGGGCATCCTCAAACAGAAGGTGGAGGAGCGCAAGATCTCTAACATCCACCAGCTCTGTGATGTCATCATGGAGGAGGGGATAAGGACTCCAGTGGCAACCTGTGAAGCTCTGGTGAACTCCATGCCCAAGAGGCTTAAGGCAGTGCTGGAAAATAATGGTGGCCACACAAAATATTGACACTTTGGGCCCAATTTGGACATTTTTACTTAGGGGTGTACTCATTTTGTTGCCAGCAGTTTAGACATTAATGGCTGTGTGTTGAGTTATTTTGAGGGGACAGCAAATTTACACTGTTATACAAGCTGTACACTCACTACTTTATATTGTAGCAAAGTGTCATTTCTTCAGTGTTGTCACATGAAAAGATAGAATAAAATATTTACAAAAATGTGAGGGGTGTACTCACTTCTGTGAGATACTATATATATATCTATATATATATAGATATATATATGACCCTAAGGCCCCTTTCACACGATCAGCCTGCTTGGATCCGTATGTCCATTTTTCAGGCGGATCCGAGCGGGCCACCCATTGACTTCTATGGGCAGGCGGATGTCAGCGGAGATGTGACACCCACTTGTCATCCGATAAGACCTGCCCAAAACAGACGGATGGTGATACGTTTGCCATCCATCAGTCCAGCGGATCAGATATGATGAAAATGGACAAGCTGTCCATTTTCATCCGATCTCACTATAGAGGACAGCGGGGATCTGACAGGTCGGTCTCAGCACAGTGAGCGGAGGGACGGACCTGTCATCCGCCTGTTCAGCGGGGATCAACAGAGTGATCCCCCGCTGAGCCAACGGAGTCCGTCCAGCTGGTCCACTCCATGTGAAAGGGGTCTAAGCCAGTACAGTTTCCCTTTAGGTCAGCTACTCACCTGTCATGAATTGTACTGTGTCCAGAACCTTGCAGGTCTTCTCTCTCTCCAGTTTGTTGGGTTTATCTTTGTGCGGGGCTGAGGGGCTACTCCAGTAAACTCGTACTTGGCACTGCCTCTTTATAAACACCCCTTCCGGTGCCACCCACAGTAGCACCCCTTTGTCCAGGTGCCGAAGCAGCTTTTTGAGCACCTGGTAGACCTCAGGTTTCAGGAGACCCATCACTTCTTGGGGAGAAGGGAAAGGGATTTCCTCCAACAGGATAGGCGAATACGGGCTGTAATTCCACTGGCATGATGACTGGGAGGCAATGCGGCAACCTTCAGCAGTTTGTGTGGTGACCTCAGTCACCAGTTTGCCCTGGTAGTACAGGCGTATGTGAAGCCAGAAATCTGTCATTAAAAAAAAAAAAACAGAATAAACACAAAGTAAACCATAACAATATCAAAGATTAAAGTACATGAACAACATTCAGGGGCAACTTGCGCTCTGACTTGAGTCGCCTCAAGTCGCCTGACATCTTAAATCCCATTGAAATTAATGGGAACCGTCTTAATGTACACTCCGACTTCAGAAAAGGTTCCTGCACGACTTCTATCTGACTTGTGCCCATAGAATTCAATAGAAGTCGCCTCCAAGTCGGATCCCCCATCTATATTGAAGCGACTTTACAGTTTTTTTTTTTTTGAAGGCAACCCCCTCCCTGCTTTCTCTGATTGGCCACAGGCAAAGTCACCTGGCATGAAGTCGCATTGTAAGTCGCGCTGAAAGTCGCCTAGCAAAGCCTGCCTAAGTCGGATTGCCCCTGTGTGAACGGAGCCTTAGTTTGCCAAATCACTGTGTAACATAAACAATTCCTATTTTTCTTTATTGTAAATATAATAGTTATTTTCCCCTCCTTTAATCCTTTTGTTACATTTCAGTGTCACTCAAAGTTTAAAAAAAAGTAAGCAGTGTGATGCGTTGCACCGCTCCCTGCCAAGGCTCACGTTATCAACTGCCTGCATGGTAATTGCTGTATTTTACCATCCTAGCTTGTGTGAATATAGCCTCAATGAAAGCTATGTGTATTTATTTATTACAGGTACTTATATAGCGCTGTCCAATTAAGCAGTGCTTTACACATATATTGTGCATTCACATCAGTCCCTGAACTCAAGGAGCTCATAATCTAAGGTCCCTAACTCACATTCATACATACACATATTTGGGCAAATTTAGACAGGAGCCAATTAACCTTCCAGCATTCCTATTGAAAATAACATTTGAAATGTCTTAACATATCAAAGCTTATATAGGTACGATCGTCGCAAATCGTATGTTGGATAATGTAAATTGCATACTGACTGCACTACACGATCGTACGACCACAGAAAGAAGGTTCAGGTGCATGTAATTAGCATCCGTCCATTCCTGACTTCTGAGCATGCGTGTTTTGCACAATACAACTTGTTGTACCAACTTCTCTGTACACACGATACAACGGTCGTATGACCGCTTGTTGGTACGACCAAGTTTTCTAGTCTGCTCACACAACTCCCCTTGGACGACCGTCGTATGTTCGACTGTTCTTATCGCGCATACGAACGATCGATATCGCATACAACGGTCGTTAGTACGACCTGTTGTATACGATCGCCGTCCCGTGTGTACGAGGCTTTAAAACGGTTGTGAATATCCAGATATGTCAGGCCCACAAGCATGCCCACAGCCAATGACAACTGACCTGAAGACGAGGATGACAGTTGCACAAACGCATCTTGCTCTGGTATTTCTGCCACTTTATGGTCACTATGGGGGTCCTTCACAATGATTGCACCTGATGCCCCTTCTCAGGGGAACAAAAGTAATTGAATTAATAAAAGTACAAATGAGCAGTTCTAGAGATTTGATTGTCAAAGCACTGGATAGACAAGCCCATATGGTGGGAAATGGCTGAATTGGCAACCTATGAAAAGTAAAGCTTATCTCTAGGCAAACCGCTAAATGCATACCGGTCATTCAGTGTCCGGCACGAAGATGCCAAACTGCATCTGGGGGGGGGATGGGAGATGCAGCATACTGCACCGAAACATGTAACATTCTATCCCACAGAAAGTATAGTGGTAAAAGGAATGTAAAAAATAATGAGGCCTGTGTCCAGGATCATAAGTTGGGCCCTCCTGGGCAAAAAAAAATAGAGTGCGGTAAAATTGCAGGGGTTAAATAGTAAGTGATGCAGAATTTCCAGGTCAGTAGTAATTGAGGCAGAGTTCATATATCTCTGCATCACTTATTACTGACCTGTGAACCCCTGCACTTTGCTTCCCTTTTAGCCATGGCCAATATTCAGCGCAATAAAAAAACCACACCCAAATTTTTGCCACGGCATTACTTCCTGATCTCTGAACTTTGCCTCAGTTTCTACTAATCTCTGAACTCTGCCTCACCTACAGCAGATCTCTGCATCAGAGGTCAGTAGTAAGTGATGCAGAGTTCACAGGTCAGTAGTAAGTGATGCAGAGATAAGTAGTTGGTGATTCAGAGATCAGTAGTAAGTGACGCAGAGATCAGTAGTAAGTGATGCAGAGATCAGAGGTCAGTAGTAAGCGATGCAGAGTTCACAGGTCAGTAATAAGTGAGGCAGAGGTCAGTAGTAGGCAATGAAGAGTTCAGATGTTAGTAAAAAGTGACGCCGGGTTCAGAGATCAGTAGTAAGTGATGCAGAGGTCAGAGATCAGTAGTAGTGCAGAGATCAGTAGTAGTGCAGAGATCAGTAGTGATGCAGAGGTCAGAGATCAGTAGTAATGCAGAGATCAGTAGTATTGCAGAGATCAGTAGTAAGTGATGCAGAGGTCAAAGATCAGTAGTGATAAAGAGGTCAGAGATCAGTAGTGATGCGGAAGTCAGAGATCAGTAGTGATGCGGAGGTCAGAGATCCATAGTGATGCAGAGGTCAGAGATCAGTAGTGATGCAGAGGTCAGAGATCAGTAGTGATGCAGAGGTCAGAGATCAGTAGTGATGCGGAGGACAGAGATCAGTAGTGATGCAGAGGTCAGAGATCAGTAGTGATGCGGAGGTCAGAGATCAGTAGTGATGCGGAGGTCAGAGATCAGTAGTGATGTGGAGGTCAGAGATCAGTGGTGATGCGGAGGTCAGAGATCAGTGGTGATGCGGAGGTCAGAGATCAGTGGTGATGCGGAGGTCAGAGATCAGTAGTGATGCCGAGGTCAGAGATCAGTAGTGATGCCGAGGTCAGAGATCAGTAGTGATGCGGAGGTCAGAGATCAGTAGTGATGCCGAGGTCAGAGATCAGTAGTGATGCCGAGGTCAGAGATCAGTAGTGATGCGGAGGTCAGAGATCAGTAGTGATGCGGAGGTCAGAGATCAGTAGTGATGCCGAGGTCAGAGATCAGTAGTGATGCGGAGGTCAGAGATCAGTAGTGATGCCGAGGTCAGAGATCAGTAGTGATGCGGAGGTCAGAGATCAGTCGTGATGCGGAGGTCAGAGATCAGTAGTGATGCGGAGGACAGAGATCAGTGGTGATGCGGAGGTCAGAGATCAGTGGTGATGCGGAGGACAGAGATCAGTGGTGATGCGGAGGTCAGAGATCAGTAGTGATGCGGAGGTCAGAGATCAGTAGTGATGCGGAGGTCAGAGATCAGTAGTGATGCGGAGGTCAGAGATCAGTAGTGATGCGGAGGTCAGAGATCAGTAGTGATGCAGAGATCAGTAGTGATGCGGAGGTCAGAGATCAGTAGTGATGCAGAGGTCAGAGATCAGTAGTGATGCAGAGGTCAGAGATCAGTAGTGATGCGGAGGTCAGAGATCAGTAGTGATGCGGAGGTCAGAGATCAGTAGTGATGCGGAGGTCAGAGATCAGTAGTGATGCAGAGGTCAGAGATCAGTAGTGATGCAGAGGTCAGAGATCAGTAGTGATGCAGAGGTCAGAGATCAGAAGTGATGCAGAGGTCAGAGATCAGTAGTGATGCAGAGGTCAGAGATCAGTAGTGATGCGGAGGTCAGAGATCAGTAGTGATGCGGAGGTCAGAGATCAGTAGTGATGCGGAGGTCAGAGATCAGTAGTGATGCAGAGATCAGTAGTGATGCGGAGGTCAGAGATCAGTAGTGATGCGGAGGTCAGAGATCAGTAGTAAGTGAGGAAGGAGCTCTTGTAAAGACCAATATGTAACCCAACTACAAAAAAGCCTAATTAGAACTCAACAACTCCACCCCCACAACATTCTATTTATAATACATATAATATAAAGAATGAAGTAAGGCTGATGTCACCATTGATATATAGCATATACATTATATTAATACACAAACTCTTAAAAACACACCATGGTGACATTGAAGAGGTTCTATACCCCGCTTGGACATTTTTACCTACAGGTAAGCCTACAATAAGGCTCTCACAGCGCAGTATCATTACTGTTATTATAATAAGGCATACCTGTAGGTAAAATGAATATCTCCTAAACCTGTTACGGTTGCACCTTGCATGCAGCCACTAATGTCAGCGGAGCATGCGCTCTGAAAGTCTGGCGGATCGTGCCGAACCTTGCCAGAACGGAGGACTCCCGCACGCACGCCACTCACAGCGCCGGAGACGCGAACCCGGAAGAAACACCAAGGGAACATGTCAGCTCCTTCAGCGGTGACCGGACACGCTGCAAGAGTTTCGTTCTAAGGTAAGTATTTCATAATGTGCTAGTATACCATGCATACTAGCACATTATGCTATTGTGTTGCAGGGTTTTTTCTTGTTTTTGTTTTATTTCAGCAGTTTCCTACTGCTTTAAAAGTCCCCAACTATATATGCAAGATATGCAAAAATCCTAATCTGCAGCAGATTCCCGTAGTGGTGTATGACTTGACGTGATGTGGAGGCGATGGGGTGCTGAGGGAGCGGGCAGGGGGAGAGCATCAAATGAGACATCCCTTCCTCTCCAGATGACAGCTATCAAGTAACCAGTGGGTGCTTCTGTAGCACCCGCTGCTTACATAGTATAAATGCGACTGGCAGCTGTGGGGTTTGGCTCTAACTGGGCTTCACCTCCAGCAGGCATGGGGTTACCTGTGATGTGTGGCCCACTTGACTCCTTCCCCATACAAAAAAAAGAGAACCAGCATCTCTCCATGTTGCGCCGGTTCGCACCAGGAATGGCAGAGGAACGTGCAGTGCATTCCTATGCTATTCACGTGCGGTGCAGTGCAGTGTGATTTGCGCCCATTCATTTTGAATGGGCTGAATGACACCCTAAGTAGTACTACTTTTAAAAACGCATTGCAACCAGATCACGTGGTACTTCTGTGCCATGTGATCCGGTGCAGGCAAACACACTGCGTTTGGGGCGTCATCTTGTTAACATTGACACCTGCTGCAAATCGCAACTGCAGTGCATTATGAGTATGGTGTGGGAAATGCGCATGCAACGTAGGTTTCCTGCACTGCATTCTGATGCAAATGGGCACCGATGGCACAGTAGGCGCTCCTCCCTTGGGTCCCGTGTGCACCGCACACATTGCACCCATGGATGATACGCCACTGAGACAAAAACCTAATTACTGCTTTTCCGATGTGTGTCCCTGTTTTCTGAGAGAGCCCGTATGTTTCCCATATCCTCCTAGAGAAGGCGGAGCAGCTTCCTATGTTAAATATCCCGCCTACCCAATCACACCAGCTGCGGTATGGGCGGCACCTAATATCACAGCTAAGTTGGGTTCTACCCACCATCAACTCCTCTTCTTCCCCTTTCCGGGAGTAAGATTTTTGTCAGCGCCCGTTCTGCTCACTTTCTCCCACCCGCATCAGATTGCTGTTGGGGGAGGTAAATTTGCTGTATAGGGGACTGCAAGAGGCCGATACGAAGTCATATTCAGGTATTTGCACTGCTTGCTCTTAAAGTATGTGAACCCTCACCTTGTAAAACAACCCATTTGGTTTAATATATAAATGAAAGGCATAACGTGTGTATTAAAACATTATAAGTAGGGATGCACCGATACCTGTATCGGTGCCGATAGCAAGCATACAGTATCTCACAAAAGTAAGTACACCCCTCACATTTTCGTAATAATTTTATTCTATCTTTTCATGTGACAACACTGAAGAAATGACACTTTGCTACAATATAATGTAGTGAGTGTACAGCTTGTATAACAGTGTAAATTTGCTGTCCCCTCAAAATAACTCAACACACAGCCATTAATGTCTAAACCGCTGGCAACAAAAGTGAGTACACCCCTTTGCACCATTGCATGCGATTTGAACAGGAATACGGTGCGATTCCTGTCTGAATTGCATGCGATTTTCCCCCGCCGCTTCTGTGTGTACATAGAAAGGGATTAAACTGTCTAGTGGACAGTTTAAAAAATGTTAGAACTCACAGTACATGGAGCCTGCATGCACAGGCCGCTGGAGGTGCTCACAGGACTACAGAAGAGGCGGTCCAACCCCAAGCGGACATCACTTCCGCCCTATACCCAGATACAGAAAATTCTCCTCCAGCCCTGTGAGCACCTCCAGTGGCTCTGATTTGCTACCATTGGCAGACTGTAGATTATTTTGCATGTGACCAAATGTTCTGTGAGCTCTAACATGCCCACTAGATGGTGCTTTTCCCTTTTTATACAAACACAGGAGCAGAGGGGGGGGGGTTATCGTATGTGGTTTGGACACGAATCGCACTGCATTCGAGTTGAAAACGCATGTGATTGTGCCAATTGGTACTCGGTATCAGCTACTTGACCGAAACTATCGGTACTTGTACTTGTCGATAAAAAAATGGTATCGGTACAGCCCTAATTATGAATACCTTTTTTTTTTTTCCTTTTTAGGAAGTGATCACATAGTCTCTGTTCTCAGCTGTGTAAAAAGCTTAGAGAGATGGGGGAGGAGAAACAACAGCACGCTGGTCTTTCCAGTGAATGGCTGTGCAGGGGAGACGTTTCAGCAGAAGTCTAAACATTGGAGGAGAGCAGGGCGAGTTCTCAGCACCGCCAGAAAACTGGCCACGCTGCACTCTCATGTTTAGCATGGTCAGTTTTTAAATAGGAAAGCAGAGGGACTGTCAGGAACACCAGGGATTTCACACAAAGGAAGCAATACAAAGAGAACAGGAGACTTTTTCATGCAAGTATCAGACACCTATCTGCTGAAAACAGGATTGTTGGAGGATACCAACCCCATCACTGAAGATTTTCCAAAATGAGTGCTTCCTTTCAATTACGCCCCCTCCAAAAAAAATGTACAAATCCCCACACACCTGTATCTGTTGAGATCTGGTGGCTTTCCAACCTGAGTAGTTTGGGTGGAGTATCCGTGTCTGAAAATTCTTCTCTCCTCGGTTCCACAATCTATAAGATGAGTATTCTTTAAAGAAAATGCAGAATTCTACAGAATATTATTAATGTAATTGTAGAGGAATAATCACCTGGAGTTTGTCTTCTGGAGAGCTTGGAGGGCATTCATTACCAGGGCTCATAGACCTTTCTTTGTAGGGGTCATCTGTAATACAAAGAAGCCATCACAACACCACTCTGCTCCAATGGGTTTGTTAATAGAGGGAAAAAAACGTGTATGCTGAATTTTAGGGCCAAAGCATTAGCAATTTTGTTCAGCCAGTCTCGTGATCTAAGCACCTTTGCTGAGACAATAGAAGTCGGTAGGTCATAGACTTCCATGTAGACTTCACTAGCGCTCCAGGTGCAGCCTGTGTTTGGAAAATGAAGGTGTAGCACACCGATAATCCCTTTGCCCAGCCTACCTGTAACCATAATCACAGACAGCAGCTGCAGAACATGATTAGATCAAAGTACTGACCTTCCTTCTCCTAGTGCACAGGGGGAGCTGAGCAGGAATGGGCTTGGGTGTGTTCAGAACCGAAAGTGCCCAATCCCGCCAGGAAGTTTGCACTGCGCTGCGCTAATCAACATTCTAATATTCTAAACATTTCCTGATCGCTGCAGCCGTGCATCGGGAAATGTTTCACTGCCTGTGATTGGCGCAGTGTATACTTCCTGGCGGGCACGTGCATTTCCGAACTCGCCCCACCCTTACAGCTGAGAGCTGCTGTGAACTTTGAGGATGAATTTATCCACAAAGCATGCAGTTACAGAGGTGGCTGGGGACTTTTTTTACTGCTTATTTATGCTTATTAAAGCGGAGTTCCACCCAAAAATGGAACTTCCGCTTTAAGCACTCCTCACCCCCTTACATGCCACATTTGGCATGTCATTTTTTTTTGGGGGGGGAGTGTGTCCCCAGGTTTCAGAGGGACTTCCTGTCCACCTTCCGCCTTGGGGCCGCCTAGGCGACTCCTCCTCTCCTCCTAGGCGGCCCCTCCCTCCTGGCAATCTTCTGGGACACGTCACAGGTCCCAGAAGATTGCCTGGCCACTAGGAATGCACAGCGTGACTCGCGCATGCGCAGTGGGTGCCTAGCCGTGTAGCCGGGCCGGGTGCCCACACTAGGAATGGCGGGGCCATCGGGAGGAGGGGGGAGACGGGCGAGGCTTCGGGCGCAGCCGTCGCTGGACCGGGAGACAGGTAAGCTACTGTTTATTAAAAGTCAGCAGCTACACTTTTTATAGCTGCTGACTTTTAATATACAAAAAAACAAGTGGAACTCCGCTTTAAGAATATGTAAAAATTAAATATCCGTATCCTGGCCACAGATTTGCTGTAGCCTCCCTGGCGGTTATCCCGAGTGTGGTTTGGGGTGAGTTTTCAATACCAAAAGCGGTAACCCCGAGCCACACTCGGGATCACATCGCAGTATCCAGGCAAAGTTACTTACTTTGTCCCCAGGATCCTGCTGTGTCCTCCGGCGGAAACTTTCGCCCAATGCCTCGAGGTTCCGGGCTCCGTTCCCTGCCAGCGTCGCATCGCATGGGGGCGGAGCCCGGCAGCAAATTCAAAAAGTGAAACACACAGTAAACATGCAGTACACTGTGATCTGTAAGATTACATTACTGTATGAAATCATTTCACATCCCTTTTGTCCCTCGTATTCCAGTGCCCTGCCTGCATTTTTATATTATATATGCCATTCTTTCTGCCTGGAAACTTGAGAATGTCCATGGCATCCAAAAAGCTTCCTTTACGTCAAAAGCGTTTTTTGATCAGCTAGAAAACACCGATAGTAAATAAGAATCACTTGCAGAATTGAGTGATACTGATTTGTGATGAAATTTATCATCAGACACTGAAAGTGACGACAGCGACAATTCTGCAACTCAGCAAATTTCAGTGTTTTTGACTTGATTACATTATTGAATACATTTTATTATTATTTTTGATAATTATGTATAGTTATTTATTATATTAGAATTTTTTTTTTCATATATATTATAATTTATGATTTAGTTATTTTACTTTATCGCTTTATCATACCCAGGATGTCTACTAAACTCTTGTTTGGACAGATTTAAGTGAGTTATTCCTAAGAATTACAGGCCTACAATATAAAACGCCAAATTTCTATGCGAAACAATGCACCGCTTTGAGACGCAAAAATCTGACATAATCATACCACCAGGGAGATTGAAGGAAGATTGAAGAAGATTTTAACCAGTAGGTAGGCACAAAACCAAGTGCAGTGCTAAATATAATAATATAAGTCCATAAAAGTCCAATAAGAAAAGGTGATATCAGGCATGAAGGGCTGCCCTCCTGGTGGATGAAAGCCAATAGCCACTATAGAGAGTCTGCTCTTAGAGGCGCCTTACTCCTTCTCTCCCTCAACATCACAAAGCTGGTCCAGGCTCAGGATAGATTGCGACCATATGGTCAGGATCCACCCACATGTCTGGAACGGCACCCAGCTCAGCCTCTCATCAAGCCGCTGAGAGCCTGCGCCGGCCGCTTCTACCCCTCCACAGTTTAGTGCTCCAGTGAGCGCGAGGGGGGTTGGGCAGAGAAGAGAGCCGATGACTGACAGTCACCAGCTCTCTGCTCTGTGAGCTCTGAGAACCGAGCGATTGGCAGTGTTTGATCGCTCGATTCTCAGCCTTAGAGGCGGCTGGGGACAGATGCAGCATGCTGCATCCACCTAGGTAAGTATGATTTTAAAAAAAAATCCCATACTTCTCATTTAAATATTTCCTTTATGTATTTTTACGAGCATCTCATATGCAGCAGTGTGAGCCAATCAGTGCTGTAATGCATTGCAGAGTGCTGTCTAGCTAACAGCGGGAGCTTGCTGACAGAAGGAGGGGGCACATGTACCATCTTACAGTAACATTTATACTCACCTGGTGGATGCAGCATTGACCCGATGCTGTATCTGACCCCCTCCCCCCACCTCTACACTGAGAACTGAGTGATCAAACACTACTGATCACTCAGTTCTTGGTCTTCAACGGGCAGAGAGCCGGTGCCTGTCAGTCACCGGCTCTCTGCTCTGCCCCTCCAGCGCTCACTGGATTGCTGGGCTGCTGTCAGGAAGCCCACGGAACAGTCCGTGCACTCCAGCACACGTGTGCCAATGCGCACACCTGCATCAACGCGCACGATTGTTGGCGCCAGAAGCCCTATTTAAGCTGGTCTTCTAACTGTCACTTTGCTGTTTGGTCTGCAGCTCCTGCGTCTCTGTAACCTGAGTTCCTGTACCCGTTTTCTTGTGACCTTGACCCGGATCGTCCTCCTACTCTGCTTGTCTGCTGCCCGCCCTGACCTCGGCTTGCCTTGTGACCTGTCTTTGCCTGCTCCCTCTGTCTGCTGTTGTCCGATTGTTGCCGACCTGGCCTGCCCGACCCCGCTCTGCTGTCCAGCCAGTCTGCATCAGCATCCTGCTCCGCTGTCCAGCCAGTCTGCATCAGCATCCTGCTCTGCTGTCCAGCCAGTCTGCATCAGCATCCGGCCCTGCTATCTCCAGGACTGATCAGGCACTCTTACCCCGCTGTGCTTCCGTGGCCGCTGTATCACTCCCAATGGTCCGTAAGCCAGAGTTGTAGGAGAGGTCTCCCATTACTGTCTGGCTCTCCCTCCAGGTACGTAACAGCTGCGGAGGGGGTGGGAGCAGTTGGCTCAGTCTCCTAGCAGATCACTGAGAGGATGAACTAACTGCCGATCCAGGCATCTGGGTGGATCCTGACATTAAATACGGTATCTGTCCAGAGCCTGGACTGGCTGAGTGACGTCAGCCGACAGGGGGCTTTAGCCTGCTGACGGCTGAATACGGGTCACAGGAGAGCAGAACAAACTGCAGAAGAAGTTGGGCCAAAAAAACTTTGGTCCTATTTCTCTTTTAAAGCCCAACTCTAGTCAAAAGGTTGTTTTAGAGAAAGTGGTAAAGGCTTAATCAGGTTTTTACTCCATGAGGGAAATTTCCCTTTGTTTTCTGTTTTTCTAAAGGGTGTCAGACAGAAGAGGGATGAGGGAGATCCCCCCAGTGGGAATGCAGAAAGCACGACAGCTTTTTGTAGATTGGGGAAGGGTTTCATTGCTGTCTGTGTGCTCCCCTGACACCAAAATACCCCCCCCCCCACTTCCTGTCCAGTTGGTGGATGTCAGACACAATGGTATGTTAGAGGTAATCTATCCAACAAGTCATGAACAATACTGAAATCCTGACCATAGTTCTAACCCTTCCCTGCTGTATAGAAAATAAAGGCTGGAATTTAACACTAACAGTACT
>BLSH010528819.1:20082-33095 GCA_018402905.1 Glandirana rugosa
TACGTATGATCGAGTAATACGGGAACAAAACGTCCCAAAAAAAGAAACCCCCCCCCCCGCCTGAAATGTTGGTGAAATTTCACAACTTCGATCTCCAAACCAGGTTATCGGTCCGTTCATATCAAAAGTCCTAGTCAATAAGTTCAGTGGTTACCGTCGAAGGTACAAACAGGAACAGGCAGTTTTAAAAATATGGTTCCAAAGACTAAAATGAACGATGATATCTGAAGGTGCAGTAATTTATCGTTGTATCTGTGGATGACGCACTATTTTAGTTCCTAAGGTCTTACATTAAAAGTCCTCTTTTCAGATGAAATTACAGTCTACTAAATCCCGACCATAGTCGTCACATAAATCCAAAACACGACGGGATCCGGACTGATTTGAGCACGTGGGGGATTAAATTTTTACTCGGTGGGGAAGGACAATTCCGGTGTGGGGAAAGATAAAAAAAAAAAAACCCTGCAAAACAAGGGCATAATGAGCTAGTATGCATCACATACTAGCTCATTATAAAATACTTACCTTGGAACGAAGCTGTTGCAGTGATCTCGGCACACCGCTGTGACCGGCGACATGCTTCTTCCGGGTCTGCGGCTCCGTCCAATCACAGCACGGGCTCCAGCGATGTGATTGGCGGAGGCGCGCTGATGTCACTCCCGCGCATGGAAGCCGTCATTTATGGCACATCAACAGAAGAAATGGCACCCGGGGTAGCCCAGGGGGCCGTTTCTTCAGTGCGCCCCATGACATTGGCACATGCAGATACAGGGAATATCTCCTAAACCGTAAAGGTTTAGGAGATATTCCAGGGACCTACAGGTAAGCCTTATTGTAGGCTTAGTTTAAAGTGGTTGTCGTGAGTTGACAACCACTTTGAGGCAGTGGTTGTCAACTTATGAGCTAATGCGGCCCCTAACATTACCAAAGGGCCGCACCTAATGTTTAATACATGTAATGCTTGAGGGGACTGTCAGAGACATCAGACCTATTAGAGGAAATGAGGGTCAGAGAGTGAGGACAGGGTACATTGTTGGTGGGGAGGTGCTTCAGAAGACAATACGAAACTGAGAACATGTTACATTAAGCTAGTAGAGATCAATGCTATTACCCTAATCAATGGTCCCACTACTGACTGCTGAAGTCAGAGGGCTGCATATCATATACTGCTGAATATCATATATCAAAGGGCTGCAGGTTGAGTACCAGGGCTTTAACCACTTGCGGACAGCCCCATTTCAAAACAGCGATAGGACAGCCACTCTGCACTGCATCACATACCTGTACCTGATTTGGCAGTTCTAGGTAGGGGGCACGCGTGTGTGCCCACCGCCCCATCTGTGCTGTGATTCGGTACAGCACAAGCCGGTCAGCAGGTCCTGACCATAAATGATTGGCTTAGCCAATCACAGTACAGAGCCCTGTGTTTACTAACAACACAGGGCTCTGTACAAAGAGTAGCGATGTGGCTGTTTTTTTGCTTCGCAGGGAGAAAAAACAACCACATTGTTTAGTAAAAGCAGCACATATTACACTTGTTAGGCACACACTTAACACTTTGATTGGCCCTAGATGTTAACCCCTTCCTAGACAGTGGCTTTAGTACAGTGATCATGTACAGTACTATCACTGACCTCTGTATTCGTGTCAGTGGTGATTTCAGTGTTAGTCAGCCCCCCCCCCAGCGTCAGTTTTAGATTGCCCACTACTATCGCAGTCCCATTATAAGTCACTCGTTTCTATAACTTTCACGCAAACCAATCAATACATTTATTGGGGGTTTTTTTATCAAAGACATTTAGCAGAATACATTTTGGCCAAAATTGATTTGATTTTAATTTTATTTATTGGATATGTTTTGTAGCAGAAAGCAAAAAATATTGCTTATTTTTTTTCAAAATTTTCGGTCTGTTTTTGATTGATTTTTTTATTTCTTTGGTCTGATTATATTGCAAAAAATAAAAAAAAACCCAGTGGTGATCAAATACCACTAAAAGAAAGCTCTATTTGTGTGAAAACAATTATACAAATTTTGTTTGGGTACAGTGTTGTATGACCGTGCAATTGCCAGTTAAAGTAGCGCAGTGCTGAATATCAAAAAATGCCCTGATCATGAAGGGGGTAAAATCTCCGGAGGTCAAGTGGTTAAGTAGTTAAGTTAAGTATGCATATAGGGGCTTCTGATGTTTCTGAACGGCATTCTTATTCCAGGTCAATGATTCAAAGTATTGAATTCAGTGGGTCTGAGTAATAGCTAGGCAACTAGCATTACATTCATTTTCATACCTTTATTTTCACCTGGTGATCGTAACGCACTTTCAGTCCTAGGGTGACAAATACTCTCTCATCGTACTGTATCTATGGAAGAGCAGTGGTGTCAGCCTAGGACAGTAAGTGTGTTCAAGCTAGGGAACATATCTCCCACTCCACGTCTCCATAACACAGTGGGGAGGTGTTCTGTAGTGCTCAGAGAGACCTATGTTGGGACCATACAAAGTTACAGTGGTCGTGGGACTTTAAATGAGGCAGGTCACTTTTTCAAAAATAATACATAGAGTACATAATAATGACATAGCTATTAAAAAAAATCATTATAAACGTTCCATGATTATAAAGTACATGATGACAATTTCCAATTGTGATGAGAACATCTGGTGAAAAGGGCTGACATGTAAAAAATTCATAGTTAATAGAATAAATTCATATTAAACCGGTACATGATGGTATATAGATAAAAAATACATGATTGACACAGATGTAACAAACTAAATATATTGGCATCCTAAGACTACGCGTTTCATGGATCCCTGTCCACTTCATCAGGAGTTTGATGCAAGAAGGTATCTATGAATGTAGGTAAGTATAAGAAAAAAAATATATGTAGAGAAATGGTGGTAAATGGAAAGAGGAAAACAAGAAGATTATGGTGGCAATAAGCCGTGATACTTACAAGACAGCTCAAGGAGCGAGACCAACATCTAAAAGGGGGTGATAGGGGCGTCAAACAAACGTCTATCTGGCTGTGGCAGGAGAGCCCATCCAGGCCAAGGGGACAGCCAGAGGGCAGGCCAGGTTTCCAAAGTGCACTCCATAGAAAAAGGATAGCACCGGCACATCTAGCCCACACTGATCTAAGAAATATAATATATGTGGATATATAAAAGTATATAGGATATAAAATCAATAAAGTGTTAATAATAGTGTTGAGGTCAGCCTTTCTCAGCCTTTTCAACATTAAGGAACCCTAGGAATAGCTTTCTGGGCTCAGGGAATCCCTGCTAAAATTTACTATATCTACAACTCATGATACATTAGTGTGATGGTCAGTGGGAAGAATGCTCCCTACATTTGTGACCACTGGGAAGAATTACTCCCTTACAGATATCTAAAAAGATCAATAGTGTCAGTGGGAACTTAAGTGAGAGGCAGAAATTGCTCAAGGAACCCCTTGCAACCTCTGGAGGAACCCTTGGGTTCCATGGAAACCTGGTTGAGAACCCCTGCTCTAGGTGATGTGTCCGATAGATCATGGGAAAGCTCCAAGGTACTGAAAAATAAAAGGGAAAACAACAGAACCCCTTACCCTTAAGACCAAGAAAGTGACAGGAGGGGAGGGACTGCTGATGAAAATGGAAAAGAAGATTAAAAAAACACAGATATACACAAGGTAAAAGTATAAAATAAAACTAAAAAGTGCTTGAAATGCTCAAAAAATAGACCAAAATAAGTGTGTGGATGAGGGAATAAATGACCCCCCTGGATCCTTATGTGTGTAGTTTCATGATATGGAATGTGGTCCCAGTACCCACCTTGCTTTGTGCAGTGGTGCGCAGTCATGTTGGACCAGGAAGGGGCCATCCCCAAACTGTTCTCACAAAGATGGAAGCATGAAATTGTCCAAAATGTCTTGGTATGCTGGCGCCTTAAGAGTTCCCTTCACCGGAACTAAGGGACCAAGCCCAACTCCTGAAAAACACCCCCACACAACAATCCCCCCTCCACCAAATGATTTGGACCACTGCACAAAGCAAGGTCCATAAAGACATGCATGAGCAAATTTGGGGTGGAGGAACTTCACTGGCCTGCACAGAGTCCTGACCTCAACCCAATTGAACCCCTTTGAGATGAATTACAGCGCAGACTGTGGGCCAGGCCTTCTCATCCAACATCAGTGCCTGACCTCACAAATGCTCTTCTGGAAGAATGGTCAAACATTCCCATAGACACACTCCTAAACCTTGTGGGTAGCCTTCCCAGAAGAGTTGAAGCTGTTATAGCTGCAAAGGGTGGGCCAACTCAATATTGAACCCTTTCACACGTACAGAGCCCGCCATCCGTTGATCCCCGCTGAGCCGGCGGACGACAAGTCCGTCTTTGCACTCCATGCAGAAACGGACCTGTCAGAGCTCCGCTCTCCTCTATGGGGATCGGATGAACACGGACCGTCTGTCCAGTTTCATCCAATCTGCCAGACGGATAGAAAATAGGGTTTCCATCTGTCTGGATTTAGCGGATCAGAGCAGATCTGATGTCAGCGGACATGTCACCGCTGACATCCGTCGCTCCATAGGAGTACATGGAGCGTCCATTTGGGTCCACCTGAAAAACTGACAGGCAGACCTGAACGGTCCGTACGTGTGAAAGGACCCTTAGACTGGGATGCCATTAAAGCTCATGTGTGTGTAAAGGCCGGCGTCCCAATACTTTTGATAATATAGTGTATGTATCTGATGCTTCCACTTTTTTTTTCTCTGTAACTGTTAAGCATAATGTGTACCTATCATGATCTCTGTGGCTTCTTATGGGCGACACCTAAGTATAATTACTGGTAGTTTTATGTTTACACCTAAATGGCAATATCCTTTTTGTGTTTTTAACACTGTCTACTGTTCCTTATTAAACTTGGTATCATGGTGGAAAATAATTTCACACTTTAGGACCAGAGCACTTTTTGCGATTCGGCACTGCGTCACTTTAACTGACAATTGCACGGTCGTGCGACGTTGTACCCAAACAAAATTTGCGTCTTTTTTTCCCCACAAACAGAGCTTTCTTTTGGTGGTATTTGATCACCGCTGCGTCATTTCTGATTGCCGCTATAAACAAAAGAAAAGCGACAATTATGCAAAAAAACCCACATTTCTTACTTTTTGCTAAAATACAAATCCAAAAAAAAAATATAAAAAAACATTTTTTTTAACGGTTTTGGCCGATTTTATATTCTTCCTCATATTTGTGATTAAAAAAATTGCAATCGGCGTTTATTGATTGGTTTGCGCAAAAGTTGCCGCGTTTACGGATGATGAGAATTCATTTTTGGGGTTTTTATTTTTTTTTTACTAGTAATGGCCGCGATCTGCGATTTTTAGCGGTACTGCGATATTGGGGCGGACATGTCGGACCATTTTGACACTTTTTTTGGACCATTGGCATTTATACAGTGATCAGTGCTATAAAAATGCACTGATTACTGTGTAAATGCCATTGGCAGTGAAGGGGTTAACCTGCAGGGGGCGCTCTAAGGGTTAACTGTGTTCCCTGGGCGTGTTCTAACTGTGTGTGGGCTGCCCTAGCAGGGGAAGGGAAGTGATCACAGCTTCCATATAGAGGAAGGCTGTGATCACAGCCCTTCCCCCTCTCACAGAACGGAGATCCGTGTTTACTTACACGGACCTTCGTTCTTTCACTCCGGGTAGCCGGCGGAGATCGAGTCTGCCGCACCTGCTCCCTGGCCCCCCCCCGGACACAGTGAGCGCGCCTCCGGCGGCGCGCGCGCGTTCACAGTGAACGATCTTGCAGCCGCCGCCGCATGACGGCGTTTTGCGATATCGAACCACCTTGTCGCCGTCAACCTGCGGTTGGCGGTCGGCAAGTGGTTAAATACAGTGCCTTGAAAAAGTATTCATACCTCTTGAAATTTTCCACATTACCACCAAAAACATAAATGTATTTTATTGGGATTTTATGTGATAGACCAACATAAAGGGGCACATAATTGTGAAGTGGAAGGAAAATGATAAATGGCTTTCAACATTTTTCCAAATAAATATGTGAAAAGTGTGGGGTGCATTTGTATGGCGCCCCCCCTGAGTCAATACTTTGTAGATCCTCCTTTCTCTGCAATTACAGCTGCAAGTCTTTTTGGGTATGTCTCCAGCTTTGCACATTTAGAGAGGACATTTCTGCCCATTCTTCTTTGCAAAATAGCCCAAGCTCTGTCAGATTGGATGGAGAGCGTCTGTGAACAGCAATTTTCAAGTCTTGCCACAGATTCTCAATTGGATTTAGGTCTGGGCTTTGACTGGGCCATCCTAACACATGAATATGCTTTGATCTAAACCATTCCATTGTAGCTCTGGCTGTATGTTTGGGGTCGTTGTCCTGCTGGAAGGTGAACCTCCGCCCCAGTCTCAAGTCTTTTGCAGACTCTAACAGGTTTTCTTCTAATGGATACACACTATCCAATTTTCTGTAAATTTTTGTCTTCAGGTTTACCAAAACCATATAATATGAGGTCAAACTTTAGGAGTTTTATTTTGTATGCAATCAGGCAGGCCCTTGCACTACATGGTTTTGGTAAAGCTGAAGGAAATCTGACAAAAAAAGACGTATAGGGTGTATGGGGTCTTAGATTGCCCTGTATTTGTCTCCATCCATCTTCCCATCAACTCTGACCAGCTTCTCTGTCCCTGCTGAAGAAAAGCATCCCTACAACAAGATGCTGCCACCACCATGTTTCACAGTGGGGATGGTGTGTTCAGAGTGATGTGCAGTGTTAGTTTTCCACCACACAGAGTTTTGCTTTTAGGCCAAAATGTTCAATTTTGGTCTCATCTGACCAGAGCACCTTCTTCCACGTTTGCTGTGTCCCCCACGTGGCTTCTCACAAACTGCAATCGGGACTTCTTATGGCTTTCTTTCTACAATGGCTTTCTTCTTGCCACTCTTCCATAAAGGCCAGATTTGTGGAGAGCACGACTAATAGTGTGTATCCATTAGAAGAAAACCTGTTAGAGTCTGCAAAAGACTTGAAACTGGGTCGGAGGTTCACCTTCCAGCAGGACAACGACCCTAAACATACAGCCAGAGCTACAATGGAATGGTTTAGATCAAAGCATATTCATGTGTTAGAATGGCCCAGTCACAGTCCAGACCTAAATCCAATTGAGAATCTGTGGCAAGACTTGAAAATTGCTGTTCACAGACGCTCTCCGTCCAGTCTGACAGAGCTTGAGATATTTTGCAAAGAAGAATGGGCGATAATGTCCTCTCTAGATGGGCAAAGCTGGTAGAGACATCCCCAAAAAGGCTTGCAGCTGTAATTGCAGAGAAAGGAGGATCTACAAAGTATTGACTCAGGGGGGCGCCATACAAATGCACCCCACACTTTTCACATATTTGTAAAAAAAATTGAAAACCATTTATCATTTTCCTTCCACTTCACAATTCTGTGCCACTTTGTGTTGGTCTATCGCATAAAATCCCAATAAAATACATTTACATTGTTGGTTGTAACATCACAAAATGTGTAAAATGTCAAGGGGTATGAATACTTTTTCAAGGCACGGTACGTATGATAAATGGAAGACTCTGATTTTGCTATACCCACCTTTTAAGCCCTGAAATTGCAGTAATCTTTGCATTTGTGATGTAACGTTAGACATTTTAGCGTATGTTAATAGAAAAAGCAATCAATGCTGTATACTTTATAGGGGGAAGCTATAGTGCATGGCACAGGCTGTCTATAACTTCACCTCATGCTCTGTGCCCTTCTGAAAGAGAGGAGCAGGGGAAGCCGTGGCCCTTGTGGCCGGCCGCAGGCTGCAATTGGAAGATCTTTTTTACATGGGGGTAGGGGTTAGAATTTTGCTTAGACTTTTCTGTTTCCACACACATTCCTGCCTGCAATATTAAATAACCGGGGCAGGAAGTGGTAGGGAACATCTTTCCAGCAGAGACTCAGACAGCATTAAAAACCTGACAGGGGCTATAACTCTTTGTATCACTTTGCTAACAATAAAAAAGAAAAAAAAAACATTTTGGCTGGAAGCGAGCTTTAAATGACTAAGTGCCTTGTATAGCGGTTTGTAGGTTATCAATTTTTAATGGAACGAGAGACTTCCATTAAGCAGCACTGAGGGACACTTGTTTTCATTCATCCCACAAACCCTCTCATGCAGGCACATTGCAAACAAACGCACTATTTACCCTTCTCAAGGAAGCGTTGAGCAATTAACCCGACGGTTGTTGGACATTTGAACGTTTGTGATTCTCCTTTCCCTAAACGCTTCAACATTTCCTGCTTACTTTCTTTTTTTTACCTCTTCCCTTTAACTTCCCATCATGAGTAATAATGTATAAGACATATGCAGTTGCGATTTTATTATGTACACCAATTTATTTATTTATTTATTTCAGGTACGTCAATTTACGCAGCGCTTTACATATATATTGTACATTCATATCAGTCCCTACCCTCAAGGAGCTTACAATCTAAGGTCCCTAACTCCCATTCATACACATACTAGGGCCAATTTAGACAGGAGACAATTAACCTCCCAGCATGTCTTTGGAGTGGCCAGACTTAATCATACCAGTCAAGTTCCTCCACCCCAAACTCACTCATCCATGTCTTTATGGACCTTGCTTTGTGCAGTGGTGAGCAGTCGTGTTGGAACAGGAAGGGGACATCCCCAAACTCTTCCCACAAAGTTGGGAGCATGAAATTGTCCAAAATGTCTTGGTATGCTGACGCCTTAAGAGCAGGGGAGGGCTGGCAGCCTTAGGCCTGGGGGGCAAGTCCAGTCAAGTGGCCCATTGAACCACCGAATCAGCTCACCATGCATGCCCACCTGGTTTTATAATGTATATTGATGTTATGAAGCAAGACAAATATTATACAATGTGGTAACATAATTTAATGTTAATAGCAACAAAGAAGGTTTAACAAAAATAATGCATCAATGCCCACCAATGCAGCCTCATCAGTGCCTATCAAATGCAACCTGATCAGTGCCCATCAATGCAGCCTCGCCAGTGCCCATCAGTACAGCCTGATCACTGCAGCCTGATCAGTGCCCATCAATGCAGCCTCACCAGTGCCTATCAAATGCAACCTGATCAGTGCCCATCAATGCAGGCTTGCCAGTGCCCATCAGCACAGCCTGATCAGTGCCAATCATTGCAGCCTGATCAGTGCCCATCAATGCAGCCTCGCCAGTGCCCATCAGCACAGCCTGATCACTGCAGCCTGATCAGTGCCCATAAATGCAGCCTCACCAGTGTGCTCATCCAATGCAGCCTGCAATGCAGAGAGAGTAGAGCCACCAGAGATCCCCGCTTACCTGGCGTGGCCGCTGTCATATGAAGTCCCGCCTCCTGGACCGGCTCCTATGATAGACAGCACCAGTGTGCTGTCTATTATAGAAGCTGGTCCAGGAGGTAGGACTTTGTAAGCAGGAGATCCCCGCTCTGTGTAATCCGGCGGTGCCCCCCACCCCCCTCCCAAGGCAGCCCAATGGGCTCAGCGGGATCCATGGTAGGGCCGGCCCTGGGTGCCCCCCCTCTTTGCCTGCAGTTAGTTGGTGGCTGCACTCCTGGCCCCTGCTTTCTTCCTCCACAAGAAGAAAAAAGTGTGAGCGGGCAGAGGCCATCGGCCATTTTGAATGTAAGTTAGGGTGGCCTGGGGCAATTGCCACCCTGCACCCTGGCCCAGCCCTCCCCTGCTTAAGAGCTCCCTTCACTGGAATTAAGGGGCTAAGCCCAACCCCTGAAAACAACCCCACACCATAATCCCCCCTTCACCAAATGATTTGGACCAGTGCACAAAGCAAGGTCCATAAAGACATGGATGAGCGAGTTTGGGGTGGAGGAACGTGACTGGCCTTCTCCTTCAACATCAGTGCCTGACCTCACAAATGCTCTTCTGGAAGAATGGTCAAACATTCCCATGGACACTCCTAAACCTTGTGGACAGCCTTCCCAGAAGAGTTGAAGCTGCTATAGCTGCAAAGGGTGGGCCAACTCAATATTGAATCCTACGGACTAAGACTGGGGTGTCATTAACCAGTATAGATCCGAGCTGTAGCCGAAAGTTGGCTACAGCGCAGATCTGAATTGCCGGGGCGACGTCCCCTTTGAGCGCTCCCTGAGAGCCAGCGGCGGTGCGCTCTCGCGGCCGCCGCACGCTGCGTCGGCGTGTCCGCGGGTCGGGCGGACTCTGTGGCCGCTGGAGACCTGCGATCGTCTAATAGAGCAGCAGAACGGGGAACCACCAATGTAAACACGGCGGTTCCCCGTTCTGTGATCAGTGAGATCTGTTATGTCCCTGCCAGCCCAGCCCCCATACAGTTAGAACACGCACAGGGAACATATTTAACCCCTTGATTGCCCCCTTAGTGTTAACCCCTTCGTTGCCAGTTACATTTATGCAGTAATCAGTGGCTATTTACATTTCTGATCGCTGTATAAATGTCAGTGGTCCCAAAAATATGTAAAAAATGTCCGACATTTCCGCTGCAATATCGCAGTCCCGATAAAAATCGCAGATCGCCGCCATTACTAGTAAAAAAAATAAAAAGCTTGTTGTACGATCATCTGACCGTTAGTACGTGCGATTAGAACAGCCGTCATACAACGGTTGTACAACAGAAGTTGGATGAGTGGACTAGAAAACTTTGGTTGTACAACAAGTGGTCATACGACTGTTGTATCGTTTATACAGAGAAGTTGGTCCAACAAAGTTGTACATGCAAAACACGCATGCTCAGAAGTCAGGAACGCCCAGAAGTGTCCATTCTGGGAAACCTACGTTCCTAATTCACAAATCACATTCACCTGAACTTCCTTGTTATACGCTTGTAACACGTCACCATGTTAGGCTTGGTTGTACGATTGCTTAGGGCACGTCAGTATGCGAGACACAACAGCCAACATCCAACTTGGTCCAAAGTTGGACGTTCGGTTGTACAACCATTGCACCAGTGTGTACGAGGCTTAAAAGATGTCCGACATGTCTGCTGCAATGTCGCAGTCCCGATAAAAATCACAGATCGCCGCCATTACTAGTAAAAAAAAAATAATAGTAATAAAAAAACGCCATAAATCAATTCCCATAGTTTGTAGACGCGATAACTTTTGCGCAAACCAATCAACATACGCCGGTTGCGAATATACAGTATCTCACAAAAGTGAGTACACCCCTCACATTTTTGTAAATATTTTATTCTATCTTTTCATGTGACAACACTGAAGAAATGGCACTTTGCTACAATGTAAAGTAGTGAGAGTACAGCTTGTATAACAGTGTAAATTTGCTGTCCCCTCAAAATAACTCAACACACAGCCATTAATGTCTAAATCGCTGGCAACAAAAGTGAGTACACCCCTAAGTGAAAATGTCCAAATTGGGCCCAAAGTGTCAATATTTTGTGTGGCCACCATTATTTTCCAGCACTCCCTCTTGGGCATGGAGTTCACCAGAGCTTCACAGGTTGGCACTGGAGTTCTCTTCCCCTCCTCCATTACAACATCATGGAGCTGGTGGATGTTAGAGACCTTGCGCTCCTCCACCTTCTGTTTGAGGATGCCCCACAGATGCTCAATAGGGTTTAGGTCTGGAGACATGCTTGGCCAGTCCATCACCTTTACCCTCAGCTTCTTTAGCAAGGCAGTGGTCATCTTGGAGGTGTGTTTGGGGTCGTTATCATGTTGGAATACTGCCCTGCGGCCCAGTCTCTGAAGGGAGGGGATCATGCTTCCTGTATATGGAAGCTGTGATCACTTCCCTTCCCCAGCTAGGCAAGCCCCCATACAGTTAGAACACGCCCAGGGAACATAGTTAACCCTTAGAGCGCCCCCTGCAGGTTAACCCCTTCACTGCCAATGGCATTTACACAGTAATCAGTGCATTTTTATAGCACTGATCGCTGTATAAATGCCAATGGTCCCAAAAAAGTGTCAAAGTGGTCCGACATGTCCGCCCCAATATCGCAGTACCGCTAAAAATCGCAGATCGCCGCCACTACTAATAAAAAAAAAAAAAAACCCCAAAAATGAATTCTCATCATCCATAAACGCGGCCACTTTTGCGCAAACCAATCAATAAACGCCAATTGCGATTTTTTTTTTATCGCAAATATGAGGAAGAATATAAATCGGCCAAAAACGGTGAAAAAAAAGTTTTTTTATATTTTTTTTTTGGATTTGTATTTTAGCAAAAAGTAAGAAATTTGTTTTTTTTTTGCAAAATTGTAGCTCTTCTTTTGTTTATATTTTGCATATAAAAAAGGAGGACGCAAATTTTGTTTGGGTACAACTTCGCACGACCGTGCAATAGTCAGTTATAGTGACGCAGCGCCGAACAAAAAGGGCTCTGGTCCTAAAGTGGGAAATCCTTCCGGGGCTGAAGTGGTTAAGGATCTACGACTTTTTCTATGTACACAAAAGGCCTATTCCTCTCAAATATTCACAATCTGTCTAAATCTGTGTTAGTGAGCACTTCTTCTTTGCCGAGATAATCCTTCCACCTCACAGGTGTGGCATATCAAGATGCTGATTAGACAGCATGATTATTGCACAGGTGTGCCTTAGGCTGGCCAAAATAAAAGGCCACTCTAAAATGTGTAGTTTTACTGTATTGGGGGAGTCCAAAAACCAGTCAGTATTTGGTGGGACTACCATTTGCCTCACGCAGTGCAGCACATCTCCTTCCCATAGAGTTGATCAGGTTGTTGATTGTGGCCTGCGGAATGTTGGTCCATTCCTCTTCAATGGCTGTGCGAAGTTGCTGGATATTGGCAGGAACTGGAACATGCTGTTGTATACGCCAATCCAGAGCATCCCAAACATGCTCAATAGGTGACATGTACAGTGAGTGTGCTGGCCATACAAGAACTGGGATGTTTTCAGCTTCCAGGAATAGTTTACAGATCCTTGCAACATGGGGGCCGTGCATTATCATGCTGCAACATGGGGCCGTGCATTATCATGCTGCAACATGGGGCCGTGCATTA